>PVIA01000397.1:0-250907 GCA_004024845.1 Tonatia bakeri
AACAGGGAAGTGGGAGGAGAAGGGAGGGGGAAAAGATATAGAGAATAAGTAGCACAGACAGTAGGTAGAAAATAGACAGGGGGAGGGTAAGAATAGTATGGGACATGTAGACACTAAAGAACTTATGACACATGGACATGAACTAAAGGGGGGAATGTGGGTGGGAGGGGATGGGCAGGGTGGAGGGGAGTGAAGGGGGAAAATGGGCCAACTGTAGTAGCATAATCAATAAAATAAAGAATTAAAAAGAAAAAAAAAGAAAACACCCCTTTTGAGAGAATTTATATCTATTAAAAATAACACCATTGATCTAAAATGTAGAAAGGTATAAAACACGTCGCCTGTGCATAGGGAATGAATAGCCACTGTTCTTTTGAGCATTTAACAGGTGGCCTGGTAGGTGCTCTCAGAGTGTGCTTAGAATGCATTCTTTTCTGAGATATTTATTTTTTCAGCAAGGATGGATCGCATCCCTACCAAATGCCAGGTCCCGTGCCTGGCACGAGGGTGAATTGTGAATAAGGCACGTGAATATCCTGTGTTTGGGGAGCTTATGTTTATATGGAAGACAGACAGAGAAGGAAACCAGATATGTAAAATAATGGTGAATCATGCAAAACCTGTTGAAAGAAATCTACAGGCGGAAGGGAAGAGTGAGTGACGGTGGGTGGGGCATGGGGCAGAAGTGTGGGCACTGCCAGGTGGCCAGGAAAGGCCGCTTGGAGGGCAGGTCTGTCAGATGCAGCCGAAAGGGGTGTAGTGGACTGGGAGGAGGGACGGGCACTGGGCTGGAGGAGCTGAGTGCGCCCAGAGCACTGAAAGCAGCTGTGTGTGGCCTGAGCAGGGAATGCCGGTGGGGATATCTGGTGGTTCTAGTGAGTGAGGAATTCACATTTTGTTGTGAGTGAAGAAGGATCTTAAACAGGGAAATGGCATTTGATTTACCTTTCAATAATTTTAGCTAATATTTACAGACTGCTCTCCGTGTTGGCCTCTGTCCTGTGTGCTTTACATATTTTAAACTGTTTACCCTTCGAAGTAACCCTATTATGTACTTAATATTATCACTATTTACAGATGCAAATGGGAAATGGAGGCACAGGGAAGCTAAGTAACTTGCTTCAAATTTTACAGGTAGTAGGTGGTGGAGCTGAGATTTGAACCCACGAATTTGGGCTCCCGAGGCCATATTCTTAACTACTGCACACCCTGCCTTTTTAAGAAGAGTGTTCTTGGCTACTGAGTGGAAAATGGATTGGAGGAGGGAGATGAGGGCACATGGGGACGCCAGTGAGGACGCCGTTTGGGGGTTCAGGTGAGAGTTACAGACTCTGTTTACTTCTTGGGACCGCCATAGGGTTTTATTTACCTTGTCCCGTGTTGGACTTCTGTGTTGGTTACACATTGTTACAAACAATAAGGCGAACTCCTTCGGTGTTTCCTTTCGCAGCCGTGTGCAAGTTTGAGTCCAGTGTATCTCTGGAATCTCGATTCCGGGTTATCGGTCTGCTTTCGGTTTCCCTAGATACCGACCGATTGCCTTCTTCCGAGGAGCAGCCTCAGCATTCTAAGCAACTCTTGGTGCTCGTCCCCCGGATGAGAAACGTTGCATTGTTCTAATTTGCATTGATTTCCATGAGACGAGATGTGTTTTTGGAGACTCCGAGGGACCCACAGCTTGGAGGTGAGGGGTGAAGGAGCTGTGGGGCTCTAGGAGGGCTCCGAAGTGACGGTGGAGGTGCTCTGCTTGGTGCTTGGGAGGCGGGGCCGGGAGGAAATCATTCAGAAGGTCCTTTTTTTTTTGGACAAAAATGTCGTTATTTTGCCCTCACTCTTGAAGGATATTTTTGCTGGGTATACAGTTGCAGATTGCCAAGTTCATTTCTTGCGGTGCTGTGACGTGTCATTTCTTTGCTTTCTGGCCTCCGTTGTGTCTGTGGAGAATGCAGCCGTGTCCGTTGCCCTTCTGAAGGAGTTGGGTCTGTGGCTGCTCTGAGGAGTTTCTCTTTGCCTCTGGTTTTCAGTTGTGTCTCTGCGCTGTGTCCCGACGTGGTTTTCTTTGAGTCTGTCCTGCTTGGGATTGGTGGCGGGGCAGGGGTGGGGGTTCTTTCTGGTGTTGCCGTGGCAAGACTTGATCTGATGTGAGGCTTGGAGCATTCTTGGGCATCATCTTCGTTCGTTCCTTTGGCCGTGTCCCTCCTCTCCTCTCCTTCCTGGACTCTGTCTGTGTATCGTGTTCTGTGGGTCTCTGAGACTTCCTTCTGCCTTCATCTCTCCGTTCTTCACGTCGTGCATTGCCTTCCGACCTGTATTCCAGTGCAGTGACTCTTTCTTCAGCTCTGTCTAATCTGCAATTAAATCTACTGATGGCATTTTTTAATTTCAGTTATTGTCTTTTTCAGTTTTCTTGATTCTTTTTTTTTTAAATCTCTCCCGAGGATATGCTTACTGATTTTAGAGAGAGGGAGCAAGAGAGGGAAGGAAATACCGATTGCTGGCCTCTCGTATGTGCCCCAACTTGGGACCGAACCCACAACCTAAGCATGTGCCCTGGCTGGAAACCGAACCCACAACCCTTCATTTATGGGACAGCACTTCAGCCAACGGAGCCCCACTGGCCAGGGCAATTCCCTTTTTTTTAGATTCCAACTTTCTGCTGGAATTTTTCATCTTGTCAACTAATTTATTAGATTGACCACAGTTGCTGTAAAGTCTGTGTCTGACACGTGCACACCCTGGGAGTATATCCTGTTGTCCCTTACACCCCTGGTTTTCAGTATTGGCTCCAGGTTGCCGTTAAGCTGTAATTCAATTGCACGCAGTGCGTGTGAAAAGTTGTAGCGAGAATTCGAGACTCGGGCTATCTCCCTCAAGAGAGGCTTCTGGCAGGCCGTTCAGGCAGGGAAATGCCACTTTTAAATTGTGAGGATTGGTTTACCCTTCTCCTAGGGTCTAGCTCTCCGGTGGTCCTAGCTCAAAGCTGGGGTGTTACTGGGGCCTCTTCCACTTGGCAGCCCCTCAACTCTGGATTTGTGTCCCCCCAGCCCCCTCAGACTGCTGGATCCTGCGGCCTTCTCAGATTCTCGCCCACTTGTTTCTGCTTAGCTTTTTGACCTCCCAGCTCCTGCTGTGAATTGGCAAACGTGTCAGGGAGAAAAGTGGCTCAGATTATGGGGCTCCCTCTCTGGGATCCTGGCTTCCTAAGTCCCCTCTGCCTCGGTAGCTCTCTGGTACCTGCAGACCCTCGTTGCTTACAATTTGTTCAGCTTTTTAAGTTGTTCTTGGCAGGAGGACCGCTCTGCAACAAACTCGTCTGCTTTTCCTAGGGTGGACTCTCGGGAGTCGTTTTGGTGTTGAAGGCTGGGCTTGTGTGGGAGCGAGCGGTCCTGTGCAGCTAGGAGGAGGCCGTTGCGGTGTGTGCGTCTCCTGCCTGGAAGGCCAGTCTGGGGAGGGGACGCACATTGGGAAGACTATAATTCCTGGGGACAGGGAAATGAGACACTGAGGGGAGAGAGCTGAGAGCCAGGGTGACATCCCAGGACGGAGGATAGTCCAGGGAAGGAGGCAGAGGAACGGCCGCCAGTCAGCCAGGGTGGCCTTGCCGGGTGCGTGGTCCTGCGGCCGGTCAGGGAGGAGGCGAGTTTGGAGAAGAGAGCGTGGCCGGCTGTGCTGGATGCCCTTGAGGGGTGGACGCAGATGAGGACAGAGAGTGTCTCCTGGATGTGGTGACGTCACAAGACCCCAGGTCGGTGACAGGTGGGGAGAGAGCTGGGCTGGAGTGGGCTGAGGAGCTTATGGGGGAGGGCGTTGCTGGCTGAACGAGACGCCTGGGCTGTGGCCCTTCCCTGGCAGTGCGCCGTGACACCGGGGCCGGGGAAGCCAGAGCCGTGGGGACTTGAGGGGGGGAGAGGGAACCGGCCATTTTTCAGTAAATGGTATTCGCGAGGACCAGCCAGCCCTTCACATCAGGGGGGTCAGAATAGGAACACTGTCCGCACACACACACTCTGTATAAACAACTTCAGGACGAAGAGCTTAGTTTTAAGAAGTTATTGGCAGAGTCTTCAGGAAGCAGGTTTATCAATTTAGAATCTGGGACAGTTGAAACTTTTGAAGAAAAATGAAAACAAAAGAAGTTTTATCAAAGTTTCCTAAATGCTGCTTAAAATATAAGAAATAGTTTGGAGTTGGGGGAAAATAGTCATTTAAATGAGTGGAAAATTCATGAATCTGCATCCTGGTTTTTGAAGTTAGACTCATGTAAACCTTTTGTAGGTGACATCAGTGCCCCAACTGACAGAACAGAAGAGACGTGAGGTTCTATAGGGCCTTACACGTTGGAGACAATTCAGCCGGCGTTTATATAGTGTGTGCATGTGTGCGTATCTTTCAGCATCACGTAAATATTAGAAAAGACCCACCTGAGTCAACTTAGTGGGCCGAGAAGATTTGTAACTCCCTGTCACAGAGCAAATAGATTTTGAGCCGACTCCGTTTTCAGTAAGTCACCGGGAGCCCTGTTCAAACAAGAGAAAATAAGTTCCTATCTAGAACTCTTGGCAGAGCTCTTTTTAGTTACTGTCCTCTTCTTTTTGAAAAACTCATTCCTATAATTAATATACAAAAACAGCAGGTTGCTATGACACTGGATATTTGCATGGCGATTGAAGAGTGTTTCCCAATATTGAGGTAATTAGTGATTTTCCCCCCAGTTTTAATCCAGATGTTTGGCAGCGTGCAGACGCAGCCGTACTGCAGTTTTCAGATGCACTTTCATGGGAACATGTAACATTCTCCGTTTATTTTGGACGGCAGCGTTTCCTTTCTGTGCGGGCAGACACATATGAAACACGTGCTCGTCCCGCGGAGCCTGCGGTCCCCTGGGAATTCTCCAAAGAAGGAAACGGGTTGACCTATTTGGTTGCTATGAAGTAAAAACAGTCTTGTTTTCATTTTTCAGTGAACATCTGGGTTGCATTTATTATGTTACATTTTGGAGGTTCTCTAAAGCCAAAATTTGATAATGTGAGGGTGCATGAAAGCAGGAACGACTTAGCTGTTTCTGTAATTGAATTAAGCACGAGGGCGGCTGATAGATTTTTTTTTAATTTTTATTGTTTTAGATTTTTATTTATTTATTTTTAGAGAGGGAAGAGAGGGAGAAAGAGAGAGAGAGATAAACATCAATGTGTGGTTGCTGGGGGCCGTGGCCTGCAACCCAGGCATGTGCCCTGACTGGGAATTGAACCTACGATGCTTTGGTTTGCAGCCCCCGCTCAATCCACTGAGCTATGCCAGCCAGGGCTGATAGATGTTTTTTAATGTTATTTTTTTTTGCTTTTGTATAAAATGTAACTTTTAAATAACAACCCTTGATTTTAAACCATAACATGAGACATAGATATTGGGGGGCAGGGTTAAGCAGCTGGCTTTACCTCCTGTAGCTTGTGGCAGTGCGTCAGGCGGCCACTCCCACGGCTGCATCGGACTCTGTGTGACACACACAGGTCCCCTACACAAATGGTCCTCCAATGTAAAGCACCCTCATGTGTTCAGACTCTGCTGATGGGGAAGGTGCCCTTACCCCACAAGGAGGGAATCTGAGTGGTATAAGCCAGGTGAGGTTTCCTCTTTTTTCTCACCACCCCTTGCACAAGCCATGTGTAACCCCCCCGTCTGGCCAGCGAAGGGCAGTTTGCAGGGGTGTTTCTTGGAAAGGTGTCTTCCTCCTCAGAAAGATAAATGAGAGAGAAACGGTTCCTTTTTCTCACAATGGACTCCTGTCAGGCCTGGCTGGGTGGCCGGTTTGCCCCTCAGGTTTGTCCGGTGTCAAGCCCGCAGGCCGAGGACAAGCAGCTGGACCCTTGACCACGCGCTCCAGTTGCTGAACGTCACCCACCCGGGAGCCTGCCCTTCTCCCCACTTCCTGTTGTTCGGGACAGTAAATACCTCCTTGTTTACTGGCCGGGTGGAGGCTCGAGTCTCGCCGGACACTGGCTGTGGCCAGGGCAGGCTTCCTTCTCGTCGGCTCCTGGAGGGTCCCGTCACTGTCTGGTGCAAAGAGGAAGCCTCTCTTCCCTTCCCCGCGACTTCCCTGCAGGGACGGGCAAAGCGTAGGGTTACAGTGTGGATGGAGAACACGTGTGGGGTGTGATTAGGACGACAGCTTTGTTAACTCCCAAGGCGGTACAGGCCCAGCGCACTTAGGCGTGGCCAGCCTCGGCAGTGCTCACGCCGCGGGCCTCAGTGGCGCACACGCACTTGTGGTCTGTGAGAATCGGCCAACAGAGCCGAATTTTGGGGACCTGGGTGGGTCAGCCCCGCTGCTCCCGCAGGTGCTCGGGCTCAGAGGTGCTTTTGCCCACGCCTGTGCATCTATCACTTTAAGAGCTGAGTTGGGTTGTATTTCCTTTCTGAGTTAACGCAAAGACCGTCTAAAATGCAGTGGTTGAAAGCGGCTGACATTGACCTTTTAATATTCTGTTAGAAGACAGGACTTCCTCTCTGTTTTTAGCAGAGAGGAAAAAAAATGATCAAGACTGTGGTTCCCCGCCTCCCCCCTCCAAGCTTCAGTAATTAGATTAAAATTTTTTGAGCTGAGACAGGAATGAATCCACTTTTGTTTGTGTTGGAGTATGGGAAAACTGGGCCATGTGAGTGCCTTTCCGGCGTGCGGCCCGTTCACACGCAGAGGCCGCGTCTCCCAAGTGTGGGAGCTCGGTATCTGACCGCCCTCCTGAGAGCTCCGAATATCTTCAGGGGGAACCGACGCCTTTCATTGGCTTAGGTCAGAAGAATCCACACAGTGGTGGAGTGTTCAAAAATGTTGCACTTTTTCAGGCATCACAGAGGGTCTTCTGTGGATTTCCCAAAGTCATGTTTCTAAGACCTAACTCTTTCATTTGGGAGAGCGGGGAAGCTGAAGTCAGACGGTTACCACAACACTTTTATTTTCGCAAAAGCAGCTCAGATGCCCTCTCCCCTCCTTCCCGTGGTCGGCCTGGTCCTTACTCCAGATCTTGCTCAGGGGAGACCTTCTCCTTTTGGTGCTCACCCCCGGTGGCTGCAGGCGGAGGGAGTGGGGTCCAAGTGCGTGTGCGTCCCACACTTGCCCGGCACCCTCGCTGTTCTACCTCACAGATGCCCAGTCGTTTGGCCGGACATGCGGAACATGACTAATTTTCATAAAATCCGGAAAGAACATAAACAGACATTTCCCCGGGGTTCTGCTGCTGTTGCTGCTTAGACATTGGGTTTTCGGAGTTAGCCTCCCTGTACCTTCCTTGCCGCCTCCACCTGGCCCCTTGGTCTGTCTGTCCGTCCAGCGTCTTCCTGTCAAAGAGCAGTCTGTTCTTCTTGTGGAGATAATAAAGATGCTTCCAGAAGGTTCTGGCTCGTTCTGTGTTAGACTTTTTATTTCCCTTTTCCATTTTATCTGTGAAGAGTTGAGGCAGTGTTTAAAAAAAAAATAAAACATGCACTCTTGAGGAAAAATCTACGTCCTGGCCATTACGGCCACCTGGAGAGTGGGTGCAGGCCTGCCCGGGGTGCTGAGGCTGGAGCCCGCCCTCGGCCCATTGCCTGAGTTAGGGATGGGTTGCCAGCTGCCGATTGTCTCCCTTTGGAGGGACCATCTAGACCTTTGTTTCCTAATCCTTTGCCTTGGTTTTTAGCAATCAAGAAACAGTGAAGTAGGCTGGCCCTAGACGGTGTGGCTCAGTGGTTGAATGCTGACCTGTGAACCAAAGGGTTGCCGGTTTGATTCCCAGTCACGGCACATGCCTAGGGTGCAGGCCAGGTCCCCAGTAGGGGGAGAGTGAAAGGCAACCACACACTGATGTTTCTCTCCCTCTCTTTCTCCCTCCCTTCCCATCTCTAAAAAATAAATAAAATCTTTAAAAAAAACAAAACAAAACAGCAAGTCTGGAGACTAGGCATTTCAGGGACAGATTTGACTGGAGAGCCATTTCCTTAATTAAAGTTGTAAAGTTACCGACAGTCGAGAGCAGCCCCACCTTCACTGGTTCAGGAGATGAACAGGCCAAGCTTGGGGTGGTGATCCTAACCTGAGCATCTTCCCAAAAACTAGACAGGGGAGCCTGCCTTTTAGTACAAGCTGTTAATTTTATTGAGACTGTTTCAGCCTGTTTTATTGAAGCTCCTTTTTCCTGGTGTCTCTAGACACGCCCTCCCTCCCTGCAGAGACTGACTGCCACTTTCATTCGTTCGCTGGAATCTGGACTTGGGTCCTCACAGCCCTGGTGGTCTGCCTCTCCCATTTGGGCCGTGGTTTCTCTGTGGCGCAGCTCATTTGGACGGGCCATGCCAGTGACAACCACGGAGCTGCTCCTTCCCAGTCTTCATCCCGTGGGAGCAGAGGGGCCCCTGACTCCCAGGGGTCTCTGGGAATAAGGATCTCAGCATTTTTGCCTGTTTGCTGTATCAGGTCAGCCACTGAAGGATATTTCAGGTGAGCCCCCAGTCCAGGTCGCTCAGGCAGCTGTCCTGTCCACGCTTTGCTCTGAGAGTTCACGTCTCTACTCTATGCATACTTACTTAAGTTTGTTTAAACGTCTGAACTGACGGTTACTTGTTGACATATTTTTAAGTAAATATGTGCAGCTCTGGCCACTTCCAGCTTTGAGTCATTGTGGAAGCTGCTGGATGGCCTCGTATGTAATGTGGACATTAAAAAACCCAAGCGAAATTACAGAATGAAGAATTTACCAAAAATCCCAAACGATTAGTGGGCATGTAAAACCGCTACCATTATGTGAAGCCCTTGGGGCACATTTTTACACTGACCAGAGTTATGTGGAAGAACTGTTGTGTATTTGGGTTCAGGAGAATTGGTGATTGGCGGTGTATCTTTTCCCACCCAACCTCATACTTTGAAAATTTTCACAACTACAGAAGAGTTGAAAGACTAGGGTAATGAATGCCTACATATCTTTCACCTGAATTCATCACTGCTGGCATTTTTGCCACCTTTGCTTTATCTCCAATACGTACGATGATATTTCTTTGGAACCATTTAAAAGTAAGTTCTGTACATCATAATGGTATATCTGTAAATACCGTATTTTGCTGTGTGTGATGTGTACTTATTTGCCCAAAGTTTTGAGAGAAAAATAAGGATGCGTGTTACACATGGGCAACCCTAAAGTACGGGTGCACCTTATACAGCGGAGCGCATTATACTCGGGGAAATATGGTACCTAATACCCCCCACCCCCGCCCCAGGACACTGTCCTCCTACCCACAGCCATGACCATACCTGAGAAGACGAATGGGGGTTCGTAGTATCGGCTCCCACGTAGCCCACGCTCTGCTCTCCCCAGGGGCTCCCAGAGCGCCTCCCACAGCTCCGTTCTTACGTCGCTGCTCTCCAGTCAGCTCACACCTTGTATGTAGTGATGTCTTCTCAGTCTTAAAAAAAAACATTTTTATGGTGACACTCTTTTTTGGAGAGTCGTCCAGGCTAGTGGGCCAATATGATTTGCATCCTAGAGTCTAGATTTCCATGTAAAAACAGGAGAGGGAAGGGCTTTGTTTATTTTAATGTCATTTTAAATTTTTGCAAAGAGGTTAAAATCATCTACTTGACTCAAGGTCAAAGTCATGTTCATTTCTCTTGTTCTCGGGTGAGTGTGGATTAGATCGGTCACCAGAAGGAGTTCCTGAGTGGCCCAGATGTCCTGGGGATGCGTGCGTGGGACCTGGAACAGATGCACACGGAGGTTTGTTAGTCCTGCCCCATATGGAGGCGATTAGTTATCTGGCTTAATGCAGTGTGGGCTTCATTTTAATATTTGGCCCCAGCTTTATAAAGAAATGGGCTTGAAAATTGGAAAATGTAGGAAGACCAACTACATTTACATAAAACAAAAGAGATGCTTTTGCTGCCAGATCGTTGGATGAAGAACAAACCCTAAATCTCTCAGGAATGAGTCTTTCTGTTTTCTCCCTGCACTCAGCCCTTTCCCATCGGCCCCAAACATTTCTGAGCTGTAGCTGCAGCCGAGTGGATACAGGATCCAGCTGTAACTTTTTTGTTGCTGCCAGTGTATCCGGTGGTGGTTGCAGCAAACTCATTGTATGAAAATTCAATAAAGGAAAGGGCAGGGTGGGAAAAAAAATGACACCCCAGAAAAGTATTCAAGAAACAGCGGCAGGATCTAGGAGCCTCCCTTTCAGGAGACCCATGGAGATCCCGCCCTGAAGTACTCGTTTTGTTTGTGGCTCTTCGTGGGCGTTTTGGTTTTTCCCTTTTAATCATACTGTGTACACAACCGGGGAACCGGAGAATATACGTGAGGCTGATGCATTGTTTCCAGCGGGAAGCAGAAAAGGGAAGCAGAAAATAGCAACTGGGAGGGCCGAACCCTCCTGAACCCTCCTAATGGGGGATCCTCCACGATCTGCTCACACTCAAGTGGAGGTGGCCGCCAGCCGTGGGCGGGAGCCGAGTCCTCTTCCCCTGCGGAGTGGGGGGTCTGTTCAGTCGCACTCCCGTTCTCACGTTCACCGACAGAGACAGAATCGGCAGATCCGGCACGCTGAGTTTCGGAGCCCTGGTCCCCACCTGAGTGGGGCTCTGAAAGCTTTGCTCCTTTGATCAGCTCTGGGTCGCGGGGACCAAGAGCATTTGGCCACCCTGTCGCCGGAGATGGAGTGCGCACTTCAAAAGTCGCTCCTGCGATAAAGGCCATTGTCACGAGGCCAGTGATTTTCACATTCTTGTGCGTCTTGAACATTTTGTTTTTCGTGTTTTCTGCTGAGGAGGTCAGATTTCTCAGATTTCGCCTAATTGCAGCCAGACATCCTGTTTGGGGGCTATTTGAGACCAGGGCGGCCTGTTCCGCCGTGATCCTTCGAGCTGTTCTTCTGAGATGGCAGGATTCCTTGAAATCCCACGCTCTATTTTTAGACGGTCCCTCTCTAGTTTGTGTGCTTTGCGGCATCCCTAGTAACAACACTTATTGTTCAGCCCCCCAATCCTGCTGGATGCCTTAAGGCTGTTTAACTTTATAGGAAACATAAGCCAGTGCCCCTCGAGTGGCTAGAATCCCTGGGGAGCCCTGGACAAGGCAGCAGAGAACAGCCTTCCCCGCCCAGATTGCTGCTCCGTGGGTGGCGTGAGCAGTGCTGGGAGTGTCCTCGCCCAAGTCCTCCAAGGCCGGGTCAGCCTCCTGGGCTCTCACGAGTTCCCATTTTCTGCCTCCCACGGAAAGAAACGTTTTGTAAGCCCTCCCAGAAACTTGTGTGTCTCCTCTACTCTCTTCTGCCCCATTTTTACTCACAGATTTTTATTTTTTTTTAAGTTAAAAGTAGTCTGATAGTGTCTTAGATTTGTACACAATTGGTTTGCTGCTCTGCTGGGTCGGAGAGACCCTCCTGTCCTGAGTAGCTGTTTGGTCTGTGGTTGTCCCAGGAGCGAGGGGTTGTGAACCTTGATCTGATTTGGTAATAAGGTACCTATTCCCCCCCTTTTTTTTTTTTTTAAGAATTGAACTGAAATGCAGAGGACATAATAGTCACCCCTTGAAAATTCAGTGGTTTTTACTCTGTTCGTATATTAATAGTTGTGCAACCATTACCACCAACTAATTTTAGAACACTTTCATCACCTCGGAAAAAAATGCTGTCCTTATTAGCAATCACTCGCCCAGCCCCTGGCAGCCGCTAAATCTGCTTTCTGCCTCTGTGGATTTGCCTCTTCTGAACGTTTCCTGGAAATGGAATCATTGGATGTGTGGCCTTCTGTGCCTGGTTTCTCTCCCTGGGCAGGCTCGTCTGTGTTGGAGCCTGATTCGCTTTTCCAGGCGCCCCCCTTGGAGCGGGGTTGAGGAGAAAGTGCCGAACCCCCACGCTGGTCCTGCGAGTGGAGTCGAGACTCAGAGGGGTTTCCGCGGTTGAGAGAGTTTACTCACCTCCGTCACATGGTTGAACCTGTGGTCGTGTGCTGACTTTCCGTCTTCTTTTTCTGGTAGCTGCTTGAAATAGCACATATTCATTATTTTACTGTTTCTGGGGTCAGGAATCAGGTGCGGATTGCCTAGGCCCTCTGCGCAAGGTCTCACAGGGCGGCCAGCTCACCTGCTCTTTGCGGTCCTTGCCTGAGCTCAGGAGCTGCTGGCAGAATCCTCCCCTTGCTGTTGGGGGTCTACGGTCAAGCCTCTCACGTGGCTGTTATATGGAAGTTGCACTCAGTTTCTGGAGCATTCCCCGAGACCCTCATTTGTAGTTTCCCAGGAGACTGTAGTCTGTAGGTTGAGACCCTGAGCGAGGAGGGGCTTTCTTGCTTCTGTGTTGCCACAGTATCCAGGAGCAGCTGACCTGGGTTGGGGGGTGCAGAGGACAGGTGAGCCTCAGCAGGCTCAAAATGGGGGTAGAGGGTTGTCCTCCCTGGGGCAGTGGGCAGCCCCCACTCCCCCCTACATCTCTCTGGAGCAGAAGCCGCCCCAGACAGGATCTCCTGCAGACACTAGATCACAGAACTGACTCGGTAGCTGTAGCCTCACATGGCGGAGCAGAGGTGTGGGGGTGAAGCTGGATCCCCCCCGAGGGCCTGATGCAAGTCACGCCCCAGACCTGCAGTTTACAAGTGCAGCTGGGAGCCCACCGCACTCAGCACCTCAAGGAGAGCCAGCTGTTCGGTTCCGGGGGAAAGCAGGTGAGGCACTGGGGCATGAGCGATGAACCCAGGGTGAAGGAAATACCAGGGCAGGATGTCCATGCAAGAAAATGAGCAACATGTCCCGTAAAATGAGGGGGGGGACACACTCTGTGAGGCCAAGGAAAAGTGTAATTTTGAAAAAGTGTGTAGAAACAAAATAAACTTCACATTGAATCTGCTTTGTGCTGTTGATAACAAAATTCAAGAAAACTCAGAAACAAGTGATTGAAAGATGAGTGAAGGCAACAGGCTAGCCTGAAAGAAAACTGGTTGGCTGAGTGAGAGGCAGATGAAATGAATGAACAAAGGAAGAAACTGTAAAGGTAGATACTAATTGTATCTGCAGAGTTTTAAACTCCATTAGCAAAAATTACAATGTGGAAAGTTCAATTAGTCTTGTGATCTAAATAAGTGTTGTTCCCGGAGGACGCTTCCAAAACAAATAGAAGAGAAACAGTAATAGATACAATGGGGAGAAAGTATCTTGGAGCCTGAAAGAAAACCAAACAAAAACCAACCCACCAAGTGCCCCCACATATTGAAAGTGCTCATTCTGGGGCAGATGCAGCTGGTGGAGAGGACAGCTGTGCTGGTGAAATTTCCAGATTTCAAGAATGAAGAAGGGACCTACTAACAGCCATTCGGCAGGGGCAGTGGGGGGGGGGCGGTGGCGGGGCGGGGGGCTGCTATTTACAAACAAGGAAAAATCAGGATGGCTTTAGACTTTCCTACAACATGGCCAGAAGGTAGCAGAGCTGAGGCAGAGAGTTTTGAGGGTAAAAGGTTTCAACCAAGCATTAAGTAATTGTACTGATTGTTCCCTTGTGGAGGCAACAGAAGGGTGGTCTCTGAAGGTCCGGGGGGTGGGGAGACTCAGATGCAGCACCCCACCTTCCGCAGGCACTCACCCCACCTTTGCACTTCCGAACTGGGTGAGCTGCTGTGATTCCTTAGTCATTAAGGCCATTGGAGCTTTTTCCTGCCATTTGTACCTGGAATATTCCTGAAATGCCACCTGTGAATCTTTCTCGGGGGGAAAAACTTTCCTAAAGATGCATTCCCATCCATGAAAGGATGAGCTACAATGACTTGGGAAGGGCAACGTTAGACTATAACATAAAACTGATACTGAATTGAAATCATGTCAGCATAAATTTAGGTCTGAACAATTACAAACTTGCCTACACATCAAAATTCAAACGTTGTGACTAATTCTTGACAGAGAAGATGCGTAATGAAATGAACAAACCCCAGTTACTGAATGTCAGAGCTGCAATGACAAATGTGTCCCAGCTTCCACTAACAGAAGCTGAGAAGTAGGTGGAGGTCAGGGGTGGAGGTCAAGGGGTGGAGGACGAGGGTGGAGATCGGGAGAGAGGTAATGCCATTCTCAGGAGGATCGCTACTGCTGTATTTCTGACATCGAGAATTAGATAAGTATTGGTAGCAGTTTGGTTTTTCAGTTTTAAGGTGACCACTCGAAAAGTGAACGTTGGGCACAGAGATGGACAGACAGCCAGGGACCTCCTGGACCGGCTCTCCCTCCCCCGGGCCTTTGATGGTCCACTTTGCGCGGGAGCCCTGTCTTCCGCAGCAGCCTGGGGACAGGCGGTACTGGGGGGTCCGCTCTGGAGTCACAGGGGCTGCTGCGCAGGGAGTGGGAGGGGCCTGGGAGCCCGTGGGCAGAGTGGCGCTGGCTGGTTTGGCGTGACTGGGAATTTCGGTTAACCCAGGCCTCCCGCTCCGCCCCTTCCCTCCCTCGTGGGCACACGCAGGAGCCTCTTCGCTCCCTGTCTTGCTCCTGAAAAACGAGCCTTTTTGTTGGTTTCTTATTTGGCCTTGCAGTGCTCGTATGTGCAATTACAACGGAAGTATAAATTCTTATCCCTGCTTTTGTTTCCACCTTGCCTTTCTCCTCACTTCCTGGAAGGCATTCCATATTGGAGCAGAGAGCGCTTTCTAGATTTTTTTTTTTTTTTGGAACGGCTGCATAGCAGTCCATCGTGTGGGCATACCGGTTCACATAGCCAGCACCTCACTGGGGGACACTTGGATTGTGGCTGATCTTTGGTGCCACGGGGCAGTGCATGGCCTTGTGCCTGTGCCGTCCTTTGCGAGTTTTTTTGAGGAATATTCGAAAATGAGGTCCCCAAGCCAAAAGGAAAATGGATTTGAAACGTTGGTAGACATCACCAGACCTCCCTCCACGCCCACTCGCCAGATTTCACTGCCCGCAGCCGTGGGGGAGACGGCCGGGCCCCCCACAGCCGCATCAACAGCCGGTCTGCTCTGGGCAGATGCTTCGCAGATTCTGTAGGCAGTGTGGGTTTGTCTCCACCCGTCCGGTCATCAAGCCTCCGCCCCGGAGACTCGGTCCTCTCGGCGGTGCGGAGCCGTGCGGAGGAGACCGGGAAATTCCGAACTTGGAGACTCCCTCCCTGGCGGTTTTCTAGTGTCCTTGGTTTCCGGAGATGAGGAGAGTGTATGAACCAGCACTAAGAAACTACCCCCGTGTTATACTACCTGACCGGCGTGGGGCGTTTCCTGTTTCGTTTCGGGGTGATAGCTGTTGCGTGAGTACCGTGTCCACGAAGAACCCCTGCAGGGTTTCCGAGAAGTACAGAGTGACCCGAGACCAGTGGCTGCTCCCCAGTGGCTCCGTGGGCCGAGGAGCGTGTCCCTCGTGAGATGGGGGAGCACGGACACTTGGGGAGAGAGGCGGGCTGCCGGGGCGGGGCGGTTGTCCGCTGCTGGGGGCTGGGTGCGGGGAGTGCGGGTGCTGTGAGGAGGAGGAGGAGGAGGAGGAGGAAGTCCGGCACAGGGGAGGAGCCTGCTGTCCCTGGGAGGGGGAGGGGCATTCTTGCGACGGGGCTCTGCCCACGAGGAGGTGGGGCAGTCGTCGAGGACCAGAGGAGAGGCGCCGGGAGAGGCCGCCGAGCCTCCCCTGCTCTGGCTGTGCAGGCAGCGAGGGAAGAACCACTGATGATGGAATGACCGTCCTAGCCAGCCGGGCCCGTCCCTTTTTCTACAACTCATTCAGTCCGCCTCATTACCATGTGTCAGGAAATCCGAAGTCTCTTCCAGGATGACTCTTCCGCACCTCGAAGTCATTAAGTCCCAAGGGCTGAGTCCGGGCCTGTGCCCAGGGGGCTGGCGCATCTGAGAGTAAGGCACACAGCGTGCGCTGACACAGTCAGCTCGGCACAGCCACGTGGCCGGGCGCCGGTCCCCAGGGCCTTCCTGGCTGGAGTACAGGCCGTGCTGAAGCTAGCCCCTTCCCCGGGCATCCGGGCCTTGGTGTTAAGCCTGAGTCACTCTCTCATGGTGACACCCTCTTTGTGGCTTTCGGTGTCCCTGCTTGCCAGCAGACTCCAGTTGGGGACGTCCAGTGTGCCAGGCTCCCTTTGGACTTCTCACGTGAAGGAGCCAGGGGCCCCTCTCCTTTTCCTTCAGGAAAGGGTGCAGATGAGGTCAGTGGATTTTGAATTATTGGGAAGGCGAGCCTCCCCAAAGCAGATAAGTTAATTCTTTTCCCAGGGCAGTGGGTGCCTACTTGCCTGGTGCTTGCCTGAATAACAGCTGACTGATCCCAAGAACTCCTGCTGTTAACAGAGGTCCCCAAGGGTCTCTCCACTCCCGCACTCCCCGCCCCAGGCCCCTGCTGTGTGTGATGCAGGAGACAATAGGTCTCCTGGGCAGGGAGATAACTTGGCCAGCGTTCTGATGTGGAGAGATAGCTGTAGTGTAAAGGTCGGATTAGTGACCAGGTGCTGAAATAGGGTAGAGACTGGGATGAAGAGACAGATTTACTATCTCAAAGAAACAAAATAAAACCTTGTTACCAAGGCATCATTGACAGGAGCTAGTGGCTTCTTAGGTACAGCTTGGATAGCCTGAAGCCCGTCTGAGTCAGGGCATGGAACAGGACGAGCAGGGCGCGCAGAGGACCAAAGAGAGTGACTTTGGGACTTACGGATGAATCTGTAGGACATCCTAGTGGATCCGTCTGGCGGGCAGGCAAACGTCCTGGAGGAGTCCGCACCTGGGGACGGAGTCGACCCAGGGGAGGCCGGACAAGGGAGGTGGGTGACTGGGCGGCGACTCCCGGGGAGCAGCATGACTGGGGAACTTGGGAAGGAGGAGCACTGCTGGGGTGTGGGCCTGAGATGCCCTGGCCAGGGAGGCAGGGCTGACGCAGTGGGAGAGCGGTTTCGAGGGACCTGAGGGGTGGTTTTGAGGGACCCAAGGAGTGGAGGGCTAGTCAAGAGTGCCAGGTGCCGTCACTGACAGCCGACCCCAACGGTCACAGAAGGTGACTCTGGCTAATTTAAATGTATAAGGACATCGTTGGCAAGACATGGGGGAGTTGCAGAACCTTTAGCAGTCTAGAGAGCCACGCCCAGAAAATGGACCGAAGCCACAGGAAGCTGGGCAGCCACAGGCCCGCCACAGGCAGCCACAGGAGCAGTCTGGTTTAGGTTACCGTGGCCACTGCCGCAGCTGTTACCACTGGGCCCCCGGTGTTGCCAGCGCTGGCAAAGCAATTTCTGAATTTCCCATTTCTTTGTCATGCTCTTTCAGTCAGAGTCCTGGACCTAGAGGGACAGCAGGCACAAGGCTCTGGTGTTTTCTGATGGCAGGGGGTCTGCGAGGAGGGACTACAAGGCTCACAGTCCCTGTGCGCCGCTTGGTGGCCTCAGCAGGGGCAGAGCGGCTGGGAGAAGAGTAAGTAGAGGGCGGGAAGCAGGGGTACCGGGTAGAGACTGGGTGCGACCCCTGGTCACCCCCCCTTGTTGGGAACCCCAACCCCGTATCATTGGATGGTTGCCTGGCGTTCTGTCCTTTGAACCCCTGCCTTGTCTCCTGCTGTAAACGCGTAGGTTCACCGTTTTGGGGGCTTTTTTTTTTTTTGCGCCGTGTAAATTGCATGGTGATGAACATTCTTCAAAGTGTAATTTCATTCCTCCAAGTCACAGAACTTCCCTTAAGTCTGGTGGCTAATAAAATGGAATGCAAATTGGGATTCCAAGTTTTTATTTTTGACTTGTTCTGTCTGTCTGGGGTTTGCATTAATCATCGTATGGTTTCCGTGGATTAAAAGAGCAAAAAAACCCTGCAGGAAAGTTCTTTTATCTCTAGTACAATGGGAATAGGTATTCTTAGCTTTAGGTGTCTGAGGCTTTGCTTTAAGGAGAAAAGGTTACTTTTGTCAGTTTCTAGGTAAGGGGTGTTAATAGTAATGGATATAACGACGACAGTAGCAACAACACTGGTGGTTACCGCTTATTGTGTGGTATGTGCCAGAAGCTGCAGGAAGCACTTTGTGTTTGGTGTATTAGCTTGCCTGTGATTCTCCCAAAAACCCTGGGGCAGGAACGGCCAGCCCCATTGTGCAGATGAGGCCTCAGGGGCCCTTGCTAGGTTAGAAAGCCTGCACGAGGCTTGTGAGAATTGTAAGGGGGAAGGGGAGCTCTGCACCCACAGCCGCCTTTCCCTGGGGCCTGCTTGGCAACACTGTATTTTTAAACTAGAAGCAGAAACATTTTATCGTTTCAGGGGCATATTTAAAACTCAGACATCTGAATCGTCCCGGCAGGCTGGCGCCCTGGCCCGCTTTCCTTGGATAGCTGCATATTTCCTCCTTGGATTTCCCCTCCACTTTCCTTGGCTAATTCAGGTTTTACTTTCTGCTCCTCTGATTTATCCTGTCTCTGGACAGCTGTTCAACAGCTGTGCCTCTCTCTGCTCTGAGGACGTGTGGGCGCCGTGGTCCCCGTGTCCCGTCCCAGTGTGCTCCGGGGCCTCCGGAATGAAGGGCCTCGAGCGGGCTGCACGGCGTCTCCTGTTTTCCTGTCACTGCGTCCTCAGTGACACACCGGTCACCAAGAAAGTGTTTAAGAAATGAGGTACTTTTCCCCCATCACAAGAAAAAAGGGAAAGGAGATAAGGCAGCACGGAGGGGGGAAATCCGTAAAAAAGAGCGGTTTTACACTCTTACAAATCCCGTGTTCTCGAGCGCAGGGGACTCCCCTTCTGTGGCTCTGGCCAGTGGGAGGGGTGGACAGAGAGAGGGACAACACTTCTCAGAGGGAAATAGCCGCATTTCCAGAAGCTAAATGTTAAAGTTGAGTGTGGTCTGGATGCAGATAAGAAGTTCTTTTGCTTTCTCTACTCGCTTTAAAACTGTTCATTTTTTATTTTTAAGGTCATTTGGTGGGGGTGGGGCGGGGGTGGAATGGTGTCTTTGCTGCCAGCCTGGCCCTTTCAGGGTGGCCTGACCCCTGGATCCCACTCTCCCACACAACTGGGGCCCTCGATGCTTCCCTCACAAAGACTTCTTTCCAGCCCTGCCCCTCCCCCAAGCACTCTCTGTTGGAGCCCAGGATTTTGAGCAGAGCCTGGGGCCAGAGGGCACGTTAACGGAGTTCTTCTGTCTGTGGACGTGGAGGAGGACGCCCCGTAAAGCCGGCTTGCGTCAGATAGGAAACGTCCCTGCGAGGCAGACACGCACGGCTCCCCCCCCCCCACCCCTGCCAGCGTCCTGTACGTTGTCACTTGCTCTCTGTCACCTGCCTCTGTAGCTGGACAGAAGGTGTGAGGCAGGCGGCAGGGGTTCTCGGTGACAGAGGGAGTGGAGAATCCAGACCGTTGTTTCTTGGCCGATCAATCCTCCGCAAGCCTCTGCATGGCAGAGGGAAACATTTAAATAAATTGGATCTAGAACGAGGGGAAGCGTCATACCTTTACACACATCATTTACAAATAACTCCCCACATCGGAGACTCGGTGTCGAGCCCACCGCCTGGCGATCTGGCTGCGGAAAGCCCGCCCACCTGCCTCATCCTCACGGCCGAGGAGCGGCTGCCACACGAAGGCCAGGGCGCTCCTCGAGAGTCCTCCCTAGGGCGGCAGTGTTCCTGCTCGGGTCCCACTCGGGTCCCGCACGGGTGCTGGTCTCCGTTCACGGTGCAGTTTTCTGCTTGAGGAATCAAAGCATTTTCAGTCAAGGTTGTGATATACTGTCGGCTTGGAGATACACAGAGAATTCAGTAGTTCATTTGAGTGGGGGAATACAAACTTGCTATTTATGGAAAACTTAGTTGGTGTAAATGCATCCCTGTGGTTCCCTGACCGCGGCCCCAAGCCCGGTCTTCCTGGCCCTGGAAAACCTGCCAGGCCATTGTGTCGAGCACGGGCTGTGACAGGGGCCCCTCCTTCGGCCCCGTCCCTAGTGGGACCGCCTCCAAGTCCACCACCGACCCTTCACTGGATCCACAAATCTTCTATTCTTAGTTCACTGCATTTTTTTTTCAAGTCCGGAAAGGCTGTCGAATTTTATCAGACGCCCTTTTCCATCCACTGAGCCGGCTGTATGGTTTTCATTACAGGCCTCGTGGCAGCGCCACTCCACACTCCCTGAACAGTCTGCACGCAGCGTGCCCACCGGCGTTCGGGGCTCCGCTCAGCCGCGCTCGGCAGCCCTGGGACCGCCCGCCCAGGCGTCTCCTCGATGGGGGTTTCTCCTTCGACCTGGTCCTCTCCATGTTCTTCTGTGGCGATCTCAGCATTTCTAGGCTCTTTACTGATCTCCCATTTTAAAAACCTCTCCTGTCATTCCTCCTGGGTTCGGAGGACTGCCCACCTGCCAGCTCTGCCCTCTTGACCCTGCTGTCTCTGGATGTCCCAGCGCCCGCCCTCCCTGCCCGCCTTCTGCCCCATAGGAGCTGTCTCGTTCCTGGGACTTTCAGGACTTCTGGTCGTTGGGCTCCTAGGACCACAGCCCTGGGGTGGCCGAAGCCTCCCCAGTGGGGATTTTCAGCCCAGACTGCTGGCCTCACCTTCCTTCCTGGACTGCGAGATAAAAACCACATGGATTCCGCAGGGTTTGCCGGCTCTGCCCTGAAATAGCTCTCGCCCGCTCCCCGCCCCCTCGCAGCGTTGAATTCCTCAGCTTTCTCCCTTTGAGACGGTTGCGAATGCAGCATCAGCATCGGATGACGTACAGCTGTGTCGAATCTGTTGTAGACGGAGGTCTGGTCCGGGCTCCAGTGGGAGCGAGCACACGTGTGCCCCGCTCTGCAGGCCAGGACGCCGGGCAGTGGCATCGTCCCGAGGCGCGACTGTGTGGGGGCCTGGGGGGAGCTCGGGGTCCTCAGATGGAGGCTGTCCCGCCCTTCCAGCTTCCAGCAGCAGCCTGCCGGGCCCAGACATGTGGCCTGGGTAAAACCTGTCCTCTTAGCTTGGGCTGGGGTCTATCGGGTGGTGACGCAGAAGTTTGGCGTTCTGGGCCACCTCGTGATGGATACCTCAACTCACTTTTCGTTTAGAGATGAAATTTCCTTTCTTCTTTTTTAAAAAAATATATTCAGCATAGACTTTCTCTGCTTGTAATTTTTATAAGCTTCGTAGCAAGGTGAGGCCGGTTTGGGAAATATTTGTCCACAGCTAGACCTCTGCGCCCGGAGCAGTTCAGGTGAAGGGCGCACCGGGTCTGTGGTGGCGAGCACGCACCTCGTGTTGGAGGGAGTGACGTGGGTGAAGTTGTGTTGTCTTGATTTAACTTGTCATTCGGACCTTATTGGCATGAGGCCTTCTGTTCAGTATCTGACAGGCCGGCCAATGGCTTAGACGTTGTTTGGGGCCGGGCCCATGGGCGTGCGCTTCGCGTTCTAGTTGTCCTGTTTCCGCTGGAGGCGCAGTGGGTGAAGAAGAAAAGCAGTCATGTGATGCAGGGTGGTGACCCGAGGGTCCCTGGTGCTAGGGTTCCACAACAGAGAGACTAACCCAAACCCTTGTTTTCCCGTCGGCTTTATTGAGATACAGTTCATACACCATAAAATTCACCCACTTCAGGTTACCACTCAGTGACTTGGAGTGAATTTGCAGACTTGCAGAGCCATCTCCCACTCAATTTCAGAATTTTTCATCACCGTGACGGGACCCCCCGCAGCCTGTCTGTGGTTGGTTCTTGTGCCAGCTCGGCCACCACCGATCTTTCTGTCTCCGCAGGTTTACCTGGTCTGGGCACTTAACGTCAGTGGCATCTGGGGTCTGCAGCATCTGGTTTCTTTCACTCAGCATGCTTTTTAGGTTCATCTGTGTGGTTGCAGGTTTTAGGAGGGTTTTTTTTTTGTTTTTCTTATTTTTTGCAGAATAATATTCCACTGTATGGTTATACCACAACTTGTCCATCTGCTTATCTCTGGATGCGCATCTGGGCGGTTTCCCCCCCTTGTGGCTGTTGTAGACAGCGCCCTATGAACATTCCTTACAGTGTTTGTTTAAATGCCTGCTTTTAAGTATCTCTGGGCCGTGTAACAATTCTGTGTTTAACTTCTTGAGAAGCTGCTGAAGTGTTTTCCAGAGCTACTGAACCATTTTACATTCCTGCCAGCAAAACACAAAGGTTCCCATTGCTCCATGTCCTCGCCGAGTTAACCTTCTTTTAAAAATAGTGTTACAGCCATCCCAGTGGGCGTGGAGTGCAGTCTCATTGTGGTTCCGATGTGCTCGTCCTCCTGACCTCGGGCATCTTTCCAAGGGCTTGCTGGGTATTTGTGTATCTTCCCAGAAACGTCTGTTCACATCCTCTGAATTTTTAAAGCAGGTGGATCGTTGTTGAGTTGTGATCGTTCCTGTTGCATCCCAGACGCGGGACTCGGAGCAGATGCGTGGTTTGCAAATATTTCCTCCCGTTCTCTAGGTTGTCTTCCCACTTTTTCAATGGTGTCCTTTGATGCACAAAGGTTTTGAATTTCAAAGTCCAATTTATTGTTTCCTTTGTCACCTTTGCTTTTGGTGGTGTATCTGAAATGCACGCCCACGTCCAGCCTCGTGAAGATTTAACCCTGTGTTTTCTTCTGAGACTTCTGTGGTTTTAGCTCTTATGTTGAGCTCACCGATCCATTTTGAGTTACTTTTTGTATGTGGTGCGAGGTAGGGGTTCCGCCTCACCCTTTCCAGGAGGATACCCAGTTGTCCTGGCTCCGTTTCTCGAAGGGACTGTTCTCTGAAGCGTTTTCTAGACGCAGTTCTGTTCTAAGGCTGAGTGTTCTGTTCCTCTGCTCTTTCCACCTGTCTTTGTGCCCGCGCCACGTTGCTGTCCTTGGAGCCTCGGTGCATTTCGGTACACACTTCCTGACTCAGGCTTATTAATGGTATTTAGATAATCTGTCTTTGTTTCGGGAGCAGCGAGCAAGTGCAGACCTCTCTAATGGTTTATGTGAGGAGACAGGAGATCCTGCGATAAGGCTGAGAAATGTGGGTTCAGGGGATGGGCTGGGAGAGATCTGAGTGTGTTTATGTTTCTACGTTGATGGAAGGAAGCTGGTAGGAAGAGAACAGTTGAAGATAAAAGAGAGGGTGTGGCTTAAGGAGCAAAGTTGGGGAAGGTCAAGGGCGTAGGCTTGTTTGTACTCAGATGCCAGCCTCTCCCTGCTTCAGTATAGACCGTCCACCCCTGTGACGGGCGGCGGGGCCGCGCTGTGAAAAACATCGCCACACTTCGGTTCTGTCGGCCAAGTATGGAGGGCTTGAAAATCGCTTACAATTTAAGCATTTGAAGTTAAGTAAAGGCCCTGGCTGGTGTGGCTCAGTGGATTGGGCATCGTCCTGCGAACCAAAAGGTCGCTGGTTTGATTCCTGGTCAGGGCACACGCTTGGGTTGTGGGCTAGGTCCCTCGTTGGAGGCGGACAATATTTCTCTCACATATTGATGTTTCTCTCCCTCTCATTCTCCCTCCCTTCTCCTCTCTCTAAAAATAAATAAATAAGATTTTCAAAAAAAATTGAAGTGTATGCGTGAAAGCCAGTCATTCTTTCTCTGTTAGAGTTTGCTATTTAGATTAATTGTTACATTATGAGTACAGTCCTTTCCCGTTGGGAGTGAGTTTTGATTTAAAATAAACTAAGAAGGATCAAGGTTAAATTGTGACCTAAGAAACTTAGTTTTCATATAAGACAGACCTTGGTCCTGTAATATTTGAGATTTTTATTTTGTTTTTATTGATTACCATATTGTTACAGAGTTGTTTTAAAAGGGTAGCATGGCGTTTTATAAAGTGCCAGTTTGTGTGGTCAGGAGGAGAAGTGACAGAGTGAGGTTCTTGTAAGAAGAAAGTGGCCCTAAAAACGGGCCAGGCCACCCCAGTGCAACCTGGACCCCAACCTGCCCGTTCCATCGGGGTCGCTGTTATTAGTGTCACCCCATTAAAAAATTGTTTTAAAAACTTTCTTTGTCTCTCTGTGTGTGTGTGTGTGTGTGTGTATCTGTATTCTAGAGGGATCGAATCTGAAAGGTTAACTGGGATTGTCTCCTCTGTGGTGTGGTTGCTGCTGCTTTTTCTGTGGCCTCTCTCCTGCTCTTCCTGCACGAGCGTGCGCTAGCTTTTTACTCAAGATTGTGAAGGATGAGTTGGCAGGGCCGAGTTGTGCACCAACGAGGCTCCTGTGTGTGGAGCTTGGACAGACAGTCTTTGCGTCACACACGGGGCTGAGGACTTCGGTGGCTGTAGTGACGCACCACACAGAAGCCGGTGTGCAACTGCACACAGCAGCGCTGCCCACAGTCGCCAGAAGGTGGCGACAACCCCGGTGTCCGTGGAGGGCGACTGGATGCACAGAGGGTGGTCTCTCCGCACAACGGAACCTTACTGAGCCACACGAGGGAAGGACATGCTGACACGTGCTCGAAAGCATCACGCTGAGTTAAAGAAGCCAGCTCCTGAAGAGCACACAGTGCGTGGGCCCATTTCTGGGGAATGGCCAGGACAGGCCAAGAACGGACAAGACTGACCGGAGGCGGTAGGAATCAGAAGAGTGGTTAACCTGGGGGGAGGCAGGGGAGGGTGCTTGGTGACAAAGGGAAGCAAAGGGATTCTCCCCGGGCCTCCGCCGTGGCCCCAGGGAACTGACCTTGGGCTTGTGACCTCCAGAACCGCACAGGCAGTAAGTGTGTTCTGAGTCACCGAGGTTGTGGTGGTTTGTTAGAGCGACCGCAGGAAATACGTACAACTTCCGGCGCCTGCAGGGAGGGTGCTGCCATGGTCAGCACCTGAGATTATGAAGGGGACTTTCGAATTGAACAACAGCGAAGACCTTGTCAACGGGGGTGAGTTCCCAGGAAAGCACACCTGGAGGGCGCGCAGCCTGGTGAGGTGTCCCCTTCTCCTGCCCATTCGGTGTCGCATGTCCAGAATGAGGCAGCCTGGCTGGTCACTCGGAAGAAGATGGTCCGGTACGGCTCTGTCTCTGAAAGCCTGCTCGGTGTTTCCTTCGAGCTCCCAGGGCCCGTCCACCCAGACAGGGGGACAAGCTCCCAGGCAGGAGGGACCACCTCGGCTCTTGAGCACATTTTCCTGGGGTGGCTCGCGGGGCCCCTGCAGGCGGAGATGGGGGTGGTGTCCCACTTCCTTCTGCCCAGTCCCCAGGGTTTCCCCCTTAGGCGATGTCATTTTTTCTTTAACTTTAAATGTTGGCTAATTCACAGCGAGTTACAGAACTGGTACGGAAGGTCTCACCTGCCCATCACCCACTGTCTCTTAGCAGCCACATCTCACGTACCCAGTCACATACACTGTTAGATCAGGTCGTTGACATTGGTACAGTGTGTGTGGGGGGGCGGGGGTAGGGCTGTGTCATCTTATCACTGTGTCGTATTGTTATCTGTCCACACCATCTTATCAACAACCCTGCAGTCTAGATAGGAACTGTTCTGTCACCACAGACATGTCCACCTTTCTCGTGCTGCCCCTCAGAGTTGCACCTGCTGGCTGCTCCCCAGCCTTCCTGAACCCCAGGCAACAGCCGTTCTCCCCACTCTGCTTCTGGCGTTTTGAAATGCTGTATCCTTGAACCCTGCAGTGTGCAACCTTTAGAGACTGCCCCCACCCCCAGCACCGTGCCCTTGACCACCCACACATGCCGCTGCACATGCCAGTTTCCCTGGTTTCTGTGGCCGGTAGCCCACGGCACGGCCCACACGGTTCATCGTGCGCTCACTCACTGTTGGACACCTGGGTTGTTGCCGCCTTCTGGCGACTGTGAGCCGTGCTGCGGTGCACGTCTGAGCGCCGGCGTCCCTGTGGTTCCCGTTGTCCTGGGCGCATGGGCAGGAGGGAAGTGCTGGCCACACACAGACCCCGGGCTCGGCTTCTCGTGGAGCCGCCAGTGTGCCAAAGCGGTTGCACTTTCTTGCCTTTGAAAAGCGAGTTCTTTTCTGTGTTCTCCTTTGGGTTTAAACAGCTGTTTTGCAAAATGTTAAAGGCAAAGGCTGAGCTGGTCACTTTGAACTTCACTGTCGTCTGAGGGAAACGTTCTGAGTGGCAGCCTTCTCGGCGCCGCCTTAGCCGGGGCCGAAGTGGTCCACGCGCGGTGTCGCCATCGTCATCCTCCTCTCAGCGTTTTCCCGGCTCACTCTGCGTCCCTCGGACCCGCACGCTGCTTAGAACTGTGTCCCTTCATTTCCAAACAAGCGGGATTTTCTTGCATAATCTGCCCTCGGGTCAGAGAGTGTGGTCTTTGCAATGCCAGTCGTTTCGGTGAGAGTTCTGCAGGCGCAGGAAGCACGCCACTGAGTGAGCCGTGGAGCAGGAGGGGAGCGTGCGGCACCGAGAGCTGGGCCGCTTGCTGGGGCCTGGAGAGTGAGAGCAGTGCTCCTGGCCTGGTCTCCAGAGTGGAGTCACTAAAGGAAGTCCCCCCAGGCGACCCCTGGGGTCGCTGGGTTCCACGTGTGGCCCCAGATGGGGTGGGGTCCCCAGGTCTGAGTCAGGAAGCCCTGCTGCCCCAACGCTCCCACCTCCCAAAAGCTGGAGAAGGAGCGTAAGAATGCTCTCCCAGAAAGTCCTCGGTGACTGTGCCCTCCCCTCAGCCAGAGGCAGCCTTTACGCAGAGGCTGGGAGAGGACCCTGGTGTCACTCCCGCTAGGCTCTGTGCGGCGTGGCGCGTGGGCAGAGCCTGCTTGGTCTTCAGAAGCCCGGCTGTAAAAGAGCTTTCGAGAGACAGCATGGGTGGGTCTGAAGAGTTTTATGCTAAGTGAAATAAGCCAGACAGGCAAATGCCTTATGATCTCCCTTCTATGTGAAATATAATGAACAAACTGAAGTAACCAGCAAAACAGAGACAGAAGTGCAGAAACAGAACAGACCGGCACCTGCCAGAGGGGAGGGGTGGGGGGCTGGGCGGAAAACGCTGGCGGGATCAAAGAAACCATTATCAATGTGAAACACAGACAACAGTGTGGTGATCGCCAGAGGGAAACGGGGTGGGGGAGGTGGGCAGAGGTGGGGGATGGGGACAGAAGAGTCTTCACTTTGGGCAGCGGGCACACGATGCACACGTGTGCAGACGGTGTTCTGTTGAGCGGTATGTCTGGAGCCTGGACGGTTTGCAAACCAGTGTCAGGCCAATTAACTAACTTAACAAATAAAGTCACCTCTGCTTTATGTACAGCCAGGCGCCTGCAGAGGCTGAGCAAGGGCAGTGCACAGTGTCGGCCACTGAGGCCTGTGAGGTTCACGGAGACCGTCTGTGTGGGCTGGGCTGCCCCGGGACCATGTGCATGAGGGGCAGGTGCTGGGCGCCCCGATCTGACTGGATCTGGCTCCGTCAGTGACAAGATACAGTGTTGTGTTACCTTCTACTTGCAAGAAAAAGGCTGCCAAAAAAACCAGACTCAATTTCTTCTCACTTAGAATTTTTATTTATATTGATCAAAAGTCCTTTAAATGCATTTTGGCATTATTATATAACCTTTACTTACTGTACATACATTTAAAAGGCAAAATACAGGCGACATCAGTGGGCCGGAGGTGCCCTTCTTCTCGGTCAGGGCCCGCTCTTCGGGGTTTCTCTCCTGCAAAGTCGGTGTTGGTATTTTTCTGCACGTCTTTGTCCTCTGTGCCACCAGAAGGTGGGCCACGCAGTGTGTCTTGAAAGAAAGCTTCTTTGTGGCTCCTGGGGTTTCTCCGATTCTTCAGGTTCCCAAGCTGAGGTGTTCTGGGTGGCACCAGGAGGTGTCGGTGGAAGCCTGAAGCTGTCCCCAGCTCCTCGCGCCTCATCCCATGGTCGGCTCTGAGTCGTGTTTGGGACACACACACCCCGGAGCAGCCGTCCCGTGGCGCCTCGGGCGGTGACAAACGTGTCCCCAGATGTGGGGGCAGCGACCTGCTTCTGTCACAGTTGGTTTCAGACACGTTGTGGATGTGTACCTTTAAACTGATGAAGCGTATTCTGTCTAACTGGCCTGCTGATTGTGTTAGTCAAGCCTGTGTCTTCTTCACATGCACCTCTGCTGATCTTTGCTTTATATATTTCGAGGCCATTTTGTTAGCTACATAAATTCAGACTTGTTAATCGTGTGATTAATGGAATATTATGTCATGAGCTGGTGACTATCTTCATCTGTTGTGCCTGTATTAATGTAAGGGGACCAGCTTCCTTTCAGTGAGGCTTGTCTGCTGTTTCACTCGCCACCCTTTTCCTTTCAACTGTTACGTATTCTTATCTTTTACAGGTGCTTCTTGCGATTTCTTTTTTGTTGCTTCTTTATGTCCAGGTGTTAAACCTCAGTCCTTTTCCCACCTGTGTTCATTGTAAATGTATCAGTTACTGATGATCGCGTAACAAAGTATTACAAAGTGGTTGGTGTAAAACCACCGTGGGTTGCTGTCGCAGCTGTGGGCACCGGCAGGCAGGTCGGGGCCTGCTCCCGGTGGGGCCCCCTCTCATGTGGGTACAGTCGGCCGGCCGGCCGGCCAGCCGGCCAGGGCGGCTGCACTCCTCCCAGGACCGCCCTCACCCACGTGGGGACTGAGCTGAGGGGGCTGCGGCAGCTGGGGAGTCTGGGGCTCCCTCTGTGTGTGGTCCTTTCACAACAGATATTATTCTCATGATCACTGGCCTGGGCTCCCCAGAGCACAGGGTTCGGGGTCCCGGGGCAGCGGAGGTTCCGGGCCTTGCACAGCGCCACCTGGGCCATGTTCTCTTGGTCAAAGGAAGCCCCAAAGCCAGTCCTCATTAAACGGTGGAGAAAGACCCCCGCATCGTTAGGCAGTGAATGACTGTAATCGAAGGGAAGAGAATACGGACCTGGTAGGGGCGATAAATACTGCAGAGGTTAACCATCAGTTATTAACCATCGGCTATTAGGAACGAGTGTGTCCATTAAAAGAAAATTCAGCAAATATCCGTGTACCACTGCACCGAAACTGCCAGCTATCCTTCTGGAATGCAGCTCCGCCTACCCCAGCCCTTTTAGAAGGAGCTGCCATCAAGAATTTGGTTTTGGTCCTTCACGCACGCTCGTTTACACCCTGCTGGGATACATGCACGTTCCGGCACCTTCCAGCACATTCTGGTGCACAGGGCCCAGTGTCCCACCCTCGGGATGGGTGCCGCCTGCAGCAGAAGTCCATGCTGCCTCTTACCAGCTCTGTTGTATCTGAGAGAGGCTCGTCCGTATTGAGAGACTGAGTCCAGCCTTTTTTCCTGACTGTGTGGGATTCTGTTTTATAAATCCCATGATGTGTTCGTTCCTTCCTGGTGGGGTTCAGGCTGTTTTTCTGCCACAGACAGTGCCACCGCGCCAGGGTTCCTTGGAGTCAAACACCCACGTGCCGTCTCGCCAGCATCTTCATCCTGACCGGGCATTGCCAAGTTTTTCTCCGGGGTGGTGGTTCGGTTGTTCATTGGATTTGTTTTTCTTTCAGTGCCTGAAGACCTCTCCTTAGAAGAGAGGGAAGAACTTCTAGACATCCGTCGAAGGAAAAAGGAACTTATTGATGACATCGAGGTAAAAAAAAATTCTTTTGGTTTTTGCTTTTGGGTCAAAGCGTAAATGAAGTAGCTTCACGGCCAGGGGAAAAAGTCGGTATCTGGTGCGTGTCTGTCTTGCACTGCCCGAAGAGATGGAGCAGGAGAGCCAGCGGTCTGGCGCCGTGGGGACCAGCTCGCCAGGCGGCGTGGCCCTGGGTGGCCCCCAGGACGCCACAGACCTGCAGTCAGCCGTCGGGGACACACACATGACTGCAGAGTCACCACAGTCATTTTTAGACAGCAGTGGCAATCTGCAGGTGCATTGCTCCTGAAATTGTTTGGGGATACCTGGTTTTGTGTAGCAGTGTCCCCAGCACCTAGGACGTTTCGGTGCCTTGGGCGTCTTTGGAGTCGGTGACTGCGCCCCCATGGGGCTCCAGGTGTGCACCAGGTGCCCACCATTGCAGCCCAGGCCGAAGAGCATTGGGCTTCCCCCACCCACCCCGTGCGAGCTCAGAGGGCCGGGTGGGCAGGGGTCCCACAGGAGACGCAAGGGAGGAACGCCCTTCTCAGGGTTGGAGGGTGTGCAGTGGCTGCCAAAACCGTCGGGGAGATCGCACTCACTGCTTCCTGCTGGGCTTCCTCGGGGAATCAGACCTGTGTGTGGTCTTCTTCGAGAAGCGCCCATCGCTGTCATGCCAAAGCCAGCGCTGCCTCACGGACCACTGGCTGCAAGGCTAGACCCTGTCCAGACAGTAACTCCTTTCTTGGAGCCCGGGGTCGAAGTCTGAAGTTTCTTGGCACACAAAATAAAAGGGTTTGTAATAAAAATGTCTTTGTGTTTGATAATTCCTGGAACGTTTTCTTCTAAGGTTACCCATTGTTCCTGGAAACGTCAGATACCCGGACTAGGTGCCTCGGCTGAAGAATCAGAGTATACAGGGCCCGGCACAAATAACGCCCCTGCTTTATTACAAAATCTTTTATTACAAACTCATAAGCGTGCCACTCTGTAACACAACACTGTCACACTCAAGCACACCCTATGACATTCTAGGGGAAGTGTTCAAATTAAAACTATAAATTATGATACCCATACGATAACCCTGCCGACCCCCCTCAGGCAGGAGCTACTCTTGCCGGATGCTGGAGTTTAGGGTCAGTGGTCTGTTTGGACATTCGTTGTGATCATGCTGTGCCGTGTTAGGAAGGTTGGCCTTCCTCATGGAGGGGCAGGGAAGTCTGCTCCTTCTGGAGCTCCTGGTGTGTCTGAGGGCCACAGGCACGCGCTCTGGTCACCTCCCGGGCTCTGTCCACAGTGCTCCGTCTCCTGCAATGGGGCGGAAGCCCTCCCGAGCCTAGGGGTGGTGGGGGGCCTGTTCTAACGGCCCTGAAGCCTCCCCTCCCGCCCTGGTCTCCTACAAGCGCAGGAGGCCATGAAGGCGACGGCAGGTGGGCATGTGCGCTGCCTTTTCGTAGCCCCCACGAGGGTGCTGAGCACTCAACTTCTTTATCACTGGCCCCTGAGATATCCCCCCTGGGGTCCCTTCCTGATTTCATACACACACACTCACATACACTCACACACACACACATACACTCACACACTCACACTCTTACATTCAGGGACCTGCCTCGTGGTTGCCTCTGACCCCCTGTCAAGGGGGGACAAGTCGAAACATTTATTTCTCCCTCGCTGGGGCGGCGTGGACTAGGAGAGCACCTCTAAATCTGTAGGTGCAGGTTTGTGCAGACCCGTGGTGTCTGGGCGAGACCCCGGGGAGCAGCCCCCGACGCTCCGCGTGGGGCAGAGGAAGGGAAAGGCCCCGCCCCACACCACCCCAGCACCCTCCCTCCTCTCTCCGCAGAGACTGAAGTATGAGATCGCCGAAGTGATGACTGAGATCGACAACCTGACCTCCGTGGAGGAGAGGTGAACCTGGCTGCCTCGGTGGGTGGGGGGGGTCCTGTGCGGAGCTTCGGGGGCCCCTCTCCCGGCTTCCTCTGGCTCATCCCAGCTCGGGGGGGCAGCATGCACCTCAGAACTGACCTCTCGCGGGTGACTTTCTGCACAGCCAGGAGCTGTGTATGTCTTACGTCACTGCTCCTCACCATCAGCCTTCCCTGGAGAAGGTTCCAGATGTGGGAAGGGGCTGTGTTGCCTCACCAGGGCTAAGGCCACCGCAGTGCGTGGGGGGGTCCCCTGTGAGCGCGTGCTCTTCTCCGGGACTGGCTGCAGGCCGTGCGCCACATCTGGTAACAGCGCCCCCCTTGTCTCCACGCACAGCAAAACCTCTCAGAGGAACAAGCACGTAGCCATGGGGAGGAAGAAGTTCAACATGGACCCCAAAAAGGTAACGGAGTGCGTCTGGTGTCTGGCCCGCTCGATGATGATTGACTGACTGATTTGAATGGCCAGCCCCCTTTTGATAAAGGTGGCTGTGCTGCCTCTTAAACACAGTCAGTTTTAAGTTTTTATCAAGAAAGGAGCCACTAATGAGTGGGGTGAAGGGAATGCGTTGGTTGGCCGGTCCCCGGACCAGAAGGCCTTTCTTCCTGCATTTGGAGCTTCATTCGAGTGTTCGGGTGCCTCAGATGCCCAGAAGTGGCACTGGATTTACCTGGAAGAAGGGGACAGACCGATGGGATCGGGAGGCTGTGAGCACTCCGGAGCTGCCCCTCCGTATTCCCAGCTTCCCAGACATGCCGTCAAAAACACGAATCTGTGACAAGCAGGGGCCAGCCAGTGTGCCCAGAGGCGGGGGTGTGGGTGTGCGGTCAGTGGAGGGCCGTCTAGACTGCCCCCCCCCCCCGCATGCTGAGCAGTAGTGTGTGCCCCATGGGGCCGGGCGGTGTCTTGGCCATGCCCAAGGCCGAGCGCCCATCTCCCTGTCACTGGAGCACAAGCCCCGGGGACCGTCCTGAGCGGTGCTCCCATGCTTCCGCCCTGCCCCAGGGAATTCAGTTCCTCATCGAGAATGACCTGCTGCAGAGCTCCCCAGAAGACGTCGCCCAGTTCCTGTACAAAGGGGAGGGCCTCAACAAGACCGTCATCGGGGACTACCTGGGGGAGAGGTGAGCCGGGCAGGGGGGATGCACTGCCATCCTGGGCCACCCCGTCACCCCGGGAGGTGCTTCCCCTCTGAACTTCAAACTCCCTGTCCATGGGACCCCGAGGACCTGTTCATTGATCCTAGAGAAGGAGGAAGTGAGGGAGAGGAGAACAAATATCCATGTGAGAGAGAAACATTCTCCCACACGCTTCCCGACCGGGAATCAAACCCGCAACCTTTCGATGCACAGGACGACGCTGCAGCCTACTGAACTGCCTGGCCAGGGCCTTCCTGGCGGTTCTGGCGCTGGAGAGAGGATGGGCTCCAAGCCTGTGCGGGGGGGAGGGAGAGGCCTTCTGGTCCTGCGCATGTTTGTAATCAGGTGACGATCTCCACATCCTCACGCCCACCGGTCGTGATGACAAGTCAGTCCCCTGCGGGTCCCCTGGGCACTGAGGCCAAAACTACATGTACGGGGAACACCTGGACCTTCAGTCACATGACTGAAATCCACAAAAACAGGCTGGAGGAAATGTGTCTTAAAAGGGCTTGAAATCGCCTGCGGTGGGCTGGAAGGCAGCTTCCTCTCTTTCCAGGGACGAGTTCAACATCAAAGTTCTTCAGGCTTTTGTCGAACTGCACGAGTTTGCCGACCTCAACCTGGTCCAGGCCTTACGGTGAGTGTCTCGCCACGTGTGGCCACGGAGAAGGCGGCGGGGGTTTGCCCCCGAGCGGGAGTCCCTCTGAAGGGCCGCCCAGGTCCCTGCAGATGCCGACACCCCTCCGTGTGGCCTCTCCGTGGCCATGCCTGCCTCACGGGGCTGCGGGCTGTGCATGTGTCATTCACAGGTCCTTTTCTGAATTCCGTTTCAAATGAGACTTGGGGGCTGTGTGTGGGCTTTCCTCCCACAGGTGGGTGTGGCCACCACTGTCTGTGTCTCGCCCTGTGCTCAGCAGCTCGCCTGGGCCGAGCAGTGCTGCCAGCCTTGGATGCTGCAGCCGAATTCCGGGGCTCGGAGTCAGTTTCTGAGAACCCAGCTGCACAGAGAGGGGCTGGCCGGCGAGTCTGGGAGTGTGGTCACAGCCGCCAAGATTCCATTTCTCTTGGTTGCTCCATCTCTGGCCCAAGCCATAGGCCTTGACTCACTGCTGCGGGTGTCAGTGGGTGGCCGAGGGCAGGGAGCTGCCTGTCATCCCTGCGTCACCTGCCGTGTCCCCCGGCTGAGTGGAAGGAGCTCTGTGGGACTGGAGGGTGTCTAGCCAGCTGTGGCCTGGAGTGTAGGCCGCTTTGAGTCACCTGCACTGACAGCACACCTACTGCGTGCACCTGGCGTCCGGCCTGGGGCCGGGGGGCCAGGACTCTGGAAACTGACGGCCACTCGCTGGCGCTCGTGTCTCTCCAGGCAGTTCCTGTGGAGCTTCAGGCTTCCAGGCGAGGCCCAGAAGATCGACCGCATGATGGAGGCATTTGCTTCCCGCTACTGCCTCTGCAACCCCGGGGTCTTCCAGTCCACAGGTCAGTGATGGGGCGTGGCTTGGCCCGTGTCACAGTCGGGACGGCTCTGCCCGTGGCCCACCAGGCCTGCCCTGCTGGACCCAGGTCGCCTCGGACTCAGGAGCCAGACCAGCCCTTCAGCCCCCCGAGGCTGAGTCCCCCGCTGCCCTCTGGCTTGTTTCAGACACGTGCTATGTGCTTTCCTTCGCCATCATCATGCTCAACACCAGCCTGCACAACCACAACGTGCGGGACAAGCCCACCGCCGAGCGCTTCGTCACCATGAACCGGGGCATCAACGAGGGCAGGGACCTGCCGGAGGAGCTGCTGCGGGTGAGTGGCGGCCCCGCCCCTTCCGGCTCCCCCTTCCGTGCCTGCGCTTGCCCCTGATCCTTGCCTGTGAGCTGGGCGCACCAGTGCCTTGATCTGAACGCCTCTTGAGCGAGTCCCTCACTGCGCTGTCCCGGTCCCGTCCACCACCACGTGTGGGCTGCCTGGGAAGGACCGGGTCCCCTCCGCTGAAGTGCGTGCCGGTGCTGTCCTCACAGAACTTGTACGAGAGCATCAAGAACGAGCCATTCAAGATCCCGGAGGACGACGGCAACGACCTGACACACACGTTCTTCAACCCCGACCGCGAGGGCTGGCTCCTGAAGCTGGGTGAGTGGCGCAGGCGGGCGGGTGGGACCCTGCTCCAGGCCACAGCGCCCTGCAGCCACTCGCGCCGCGTGCCTTCCGAGTTCCTCTAGCAAGGCCCCAAGCAAAGGCAAACCATTAAAAACAAGGTCATTAGGAAAAGGCCACACTTGGTGGCTGGCTGCACATCCCAGACTTGACGGCCTCTGCTTTGAATCACAGCCCCTGAAGGAGGCAGTGGTGGCTGGGCTGCGCCAGCGCCCCAGAACACTGTCTCCAGGAACTGCGTTCCCCCTGTGTTTTGTGCGGCTGGTTTAAATGTGCCTTCTCGTTGTTTTCTTTCTGCCTGTGGGTCCCGCCTTTCTGTTCTGTGACGGGCTGTCCCTGCTCGTCCTGCGGGAGGAGGTGCTTGCGCAGTGGCTCCCTCCCTGCCCCACTGCTCATCTCCCTCTCGGTCTCTCGCCCCGTGGGTGTGCGTGAAGCTCTGATTTGTGGCTGCCATTCATCTGACCCATGTGGCTTTGGACTTGCCGGTGAATGTGCCAGCCACACCCTGGGCTGGGCAGGAGTGGCCGGAGCACAGCCGTTCTCACCCAGTGACGCATGGGGATGCCGTGTGGGACCGAACCTGCCCCTCCTCCCGGGCCGAGCAGCAGGAAGAGGGCTCGTGGCAGCCCCACCCCCGCCGTCACACTGCCCTTGTACTAACCCCTTGGCCGCACATGCGTGCACCACTGTGGGAAGAGCCCAGAATATTTGAAAGGTTTCCTAACCATTGACAAAGAAGCAGGGTGGTTTGTGTGTTTTCTGGGCAATCGTAGGAGTGGGTAGGGTTTTTGACTGGGGGGGGAGATTGGGGTTTCTGCCTTACGGTGCCACTAGAGCCTGTGAGATGTGACAGCCCCACATCCTCCCGGCACTCGAGAACAGATGGTGAGACGCAAGGCGTATGAGAATTCTGGTGGTTTGGTTCTTAATCGAGGGAGGAGGAGTCCCCGGCGTGGGTGCAGCGTGGCGGGTGTGGCAGCAGGCTGCAGGTCTGCGCTTCAGGGTTGGGGCCTTCCTCTGACTTTTCTCAGGCCCCATTGAGGTCTGGAGAGTTCTGGATCTTTGCCCAAGAACCCAGAAGCATAGCCTTTGCATCCGAATGCCTGAGTGGTCTTCAGGGTGCATCAGCCTCTGTGATCCCATGAGACCTGGGGCCCTGGGGGGCTGAGAGGAGGGATGCATTCCAAACACCAGTGCCTGCGTGTGGGCACTCCTGTCCCTGCAGTGCTGGCCAGTGCCCCTAGGGAGGTGGTGACAGCGCAGGCTACTGGCGGCTGGTGTGGTGTGGGGCCAGCAGGGCTTGTTGTCCAGTCTGCTCCTCAGTCGAGCAGACAAGTGGCTGGGACGTTGGTGCGCAGGGCAGTGTTGGAGCTGCCAGGAGCTGAGCGGGGCCCAGGGGGCCCAAGGTGGTGGCTGAACGTGGCCTCAGCACAGGGGACAGCCAGGAGCCTGCGTTCTGCCCCTTCCACGCTCCCGTAGCCGTGTGCACATGTCTCTGGGGAGGGAAGTCACAAAGCTATTGACGGTGGCGCTATTCAGTCCTTGAGCCTCCCGGCCAGGTGGCAGCCGAGAGCTACTGTCCCCGACAGCCCCAGCAGCCCCTGTGTCTGCTCTTTGCTGAGAGCTGTTCCCACCCGGAGAGCCGGCACGCCAGCGCTGGCAGGCTCCCCGGGCCGCCCCGCCCGGTGCCCGGAGAAGCTCCTGCCCCAGTGTTGGCGTTGGCCTGGCCACAAGAGATGGGTGGCTGGTGCCTGTCACTCTCTGAGGGCCAAGGAGGTGGTCAGTCACTGCAAGCCGGTGTTAGAGATGCACCAGGTTGGCCCCCCAGCACCCACGGCCTGGACACAGGCGCGGCTCGAGGCGTCTGAGACAGGGCAGGACGATGACGACCCTGCCGAGCTGTTTCTCGTTCTAGATTCAGTCTGAGCGCAGGTGGCCTTCCGAAGGCCTGGACGCTTTGCCAGAACACAGCAGCATCAGGGTGCCGCTTCATGATTGTTGAGTAAATGCCTTACAGTCACCAAGTTTTGAGAACAAAGCAGTTGTTAAAGAGATGGGAACGTGGGTCAGGCAAAGGGCACAGTGCTTGGGTGTGTGCAGTGTCCGCCTGTGTGTGTGGGGGAGGGGGGAGGGCTGGACGGCCTCCTCACCGCAGCTGTGAGTGGTGCATGTGGCCTGCCTCCTGCAGCTCAGCCGGAACCCAGCACGAGCGGGGCCTGGGTCTGCTGGTGGCACGTCCAAGGGTGTGATGCCTCGCAACCCACTGGGGTTGCCCAGGACAGGGCTGGACCCATGCAGATGAGATGGTGGCAGCCACCAGTTCCCTTGCCTTGACAACTGGGCCTGGGCCAGGGCCAGGGCTCCTCCTGGACATGCAGAGAACTCGGGAGCAGCAGCCAGGAGCCCAAGTGCCCAGAACCGAGAGGACTTCGGGGCCAGCCTGCCTTACCCCAGCAGCTGGTGCTGCAGGGCCCATGACGGGTGGGGGCCTGGCCTGGTAGGAGCAGGACCCACAATGGCCACCCAGTCAGTGATCCCGTGACGGGAGTATGGAGAAGGGCAGGCACAGGACAGACGGACAGAGGCCACACAGACAGACAGCGCAGGGCCTCTGGGACGATTCCCTGAACACTGGCTGGTGGGGCTCGGCCGAAGGGAGGGTCTGGGAGGAGCGCTAGGGTCCCAGCCAGCCTGGTGGCTGGAATGAGGGGCCGGTGAGGGGAGCCAGGAGCCTGGGAGGCCTTCAGAAGGGTTTGGGGCCTCAGGCCCTGAGAGACAGCCTGACCACTGTTTGAACCACAGCAGTGGGCAGCAGGGGCCAGGGAGCAGCAGCCTGGCCCGGGGCTGGTGTAGCTGGAGAAAGGCTTTCACAGCACTTGGGGCACATGGATGCGCCTGTTGGCGCTGTCCTTTGTCACCAGAGGACTCTGGGTCTTCTGGGACCTCTCCGTGTGAGGTGTGACGGTGGAGGTGGCAGAACGAAGCTCAGGCGGAGAGCAGGGCTACCAGTGCCTGGGGCCTGCTCCTTCTGTGCTTTTAGAGGGGCTGAGAGGCCGCGTCCATCACGGGGTGGGGGGGTGCAGAGAGCAGTCCCATGCAGCTGCATGCAGGGGTTTGGGGAGCAAGGGCCCAGCCCAGGGTCAGAGAGGTGGTGGGGGGACAGCGTGTGGCTCCAGGCCGAGGAGCAGCTTGAGCAAAGGGCACGAATGCGTGAGCTGGGGATGGGCTGGGGTCTGAAGGCCTTGGAGGTTACAGCAGGGATCTTGGGGAGGCATGTGATCAGACCTTTTGGACCGGGATCCGGCATGGGGGGAGTCTGCCGTGGGGGGAGGGAACACCCAGCCGGACCTTCCTCCACAGGGTGGCCCGGGCTCCCTCCCTAGCGCCTGGCATGCCTGGCCTCTCAAGAGGACAGACCCCTGCTCAGTGCGGCAGCTCTGAGGGGTCCCTGGAGGACTGTCCTGTGGCACCAAATTCCAGCCGTTGGGGCTTCCTCCCTCAGGTGCCTCCCCCACCTGAGCTCTGCGAACAGCAGAGGACGGGAGCTCCCATGTCTCAGAGCTGGAGCGACCTGGGGGCCATGCCAGGGTGGCGTCTGTGCCCCTCAGCCCCAATGGCACCCACCTGCGTACGTGTGTGGCAGAGAAAGGTGGGTCAGCCCCCCCTGCGTGTCACCATTGTCACTTTGGGAGCGGCAGGCAGGAAGAGCCACTTCCTGTCCGTGCCACGTGCCCCGTCTGCGGCCACACTGCTCTTCTCTGAGTTGCTCTGTGCTCCGTCGGAAGCAGGGGCGAGAACTTGAAGCCAGTTGGTTGTCTCAGCTCAGCATCTAAGGGCAAACATGCTTTCCCTTCCGTGGCAGAAGGGGTAGACACAGAGGAGCTGTGTGAGTGACACGTGTGTCCCAGACCCTATTAGGAGGTGAATTCAATCTGATACTCCCCGGGGCCTGGGAGTAATTGATTTTGACGGACCCCAGGGCTGCCCGGAGCCCTCCGTAATGTGATCAGGACCCCGGCGTAACAGGATTAAGCCCTGGACAGCTGGGGCGGCACCCACTTCCCCCCGTTGCCATTTCCACGTGGGGAAATTAAGCCCATTCATCATGACTGCCTTTTTCAGGAGGCGCATGTGGGGAGCAGTTGAGCTGTCTGGGCGCCTAGGGTGGCCACGAGGGCTAGGTGCAGGCCTGGGGGAGGGTGAGCGCCAGCCAGCAGAGCGCCGTGCTGTGCGTCCACTTGTTGCCAGGCGGGCCCGAGAGCCAGGATGGCCCAGGCCACACAGCTTGTCCAGGACATGGGTGTTAGTCAATTAGGCACCTTCACGAGGAAGGAAACGCAAAAGCAAGCTTGGCTCCCAGTGGCCTTTCCGAAAGCAGCGGTTCGCGTGGTCTGGGCCCCAGGCTCCCAGCCTGCATCGGTCTGCTCACGAGGCCCTTCTGCTTCTAGGCGGGCGCGTGAAGACCTGGAAGCGGCGGTGGTTCATTCTGACCGACAACTGCCTTTACTACTTTGAGTACACGACGGTGAGTGAGGGGCGGGTGGCTCGCCTCCCCTCTGCGTCCGAGGGGCCTTGGGTCTTGCCTCGTGTGAGGCTGGCGTGCGCTCTCCCCCCCCCCCCCGCAGGACAAGGAGCCCCGAGGCATCATCCCGCTGGAGAACCTCAGCATCAGGGAGGTGGAGGACCAGCGGAAGCCGGTGAGCCGCCCTTCTTCCGTTGGCGGGGTCCCCCCCACAGCCCCGGCGCCCTGGTGGCCGGCCGCCCTGGGGGGAGTGTGAGAGCCTCCCCTCCCCTCGCTGACAGCCCCTCTCCGTCCCCACCAGAACTGTTTCGAGCTCTATAACCCGAGTCACAAAGGGCAAGTCATCAAAGCCTGCAAGACGGAGGCGGACGGCCGGGTGGTGGAGGGCAACCACGTGGTGTACCGCATCTCCGCGCCCAGCCCTGAGGAGAAGGAGGAGTGGATGAAGTCCATCAGGTGCGGGTGGGCAGGGCCGCCGCCGGGGCCTGGGCACTCGCTGGGGCGTCGCGCCTGTCCCAGGCTGTCAGTGACCAGTGTCATCGTTGACAGTGACCTTGTGATTCTCACTAGGATCGCTAGACACCCTTTGGCAGTGACCATCAGAAAAGTTAGAAGAGGTGCAGATTTGTCACTTAAAAGACCAGGAAATGATAGAGTCCCCGGGGGTAGCGTGTGCACACCTGGGTGCTGCTTGTGCTTCTGAGAGACAGAGAGTAAGGGGGAGAGTGGGGAACGCTGGTCTGTTGTCCCACATGTTGATGCATCATGAATGGTTCCTATAGGAGTCCTCACCGCGGGTGGGGCCTGCAACCTTTTCGTTTTGGGGTGGTGTGCTAACTGAGCTCCCCGGCCAGGGCATGGGTGCTGCTTTTACTGGGGCGGAGGGTGGGAGCCTCGGGCTTCAAGGGCTCACTCTTTATGGGTGGACTTAAAACTCTCACAAGAGTGTGGATTTAAAGCGTAGGAAGAGAAAGCGAGTAGCCTACACAGTCGTCTGTCCCCATCACCGGGGACCTTCAAAACCCGGGGGGGGCGCAGGGGGCGGCCCGGCCTGCGTTGGGTTGGGTGCTGGCACGTCTCCGCCGTGGCATCCGGCCCTGGCAGTGAAGTGGGAGTCGGGCGTTTGCGGTGTGAATTGAAGGCAGGAACGTCAGGGCCAACACGCATGAGAAGCTGGGGAGAGTGCACATGTGTGCACATGTGTTGTGTGTGCTGCCCGTGTGTGCAGGAATGGCCCGTCTCCAGACTCTCGGGAGGGTGGCCCTGCGCCTCTCAGGGGTCACACGGGTCCTCTGGTCGGAGGGCCTGCGGGGTGCCAGTGGGGGGAAGCCTCCTAACTGAGTTGTTTGTGTTTCCCCAGAGCGAGCATCAGTAGGGACCCCTTCTATGACATGCTGGCCACACGGAAGAGGAGGATCGCCAATAAAAAGTAGCTTTCCCAGCCCGAACAGGTAAAAGTAGAAACCGCACCCCACCACAGAACGTGACTGCAAGGCCGCCCTGCCACAGCCCGGACCCCTGTCGGCCTTTTCCAGGAGGCGTCCCAGGAGGTATCCCAGGAGGCGGGGCTTCTGTGCAGCACTTGAGCCCTGGCGGCCTCAAGGCCCCCCCAGCCCCCAGTTCTCCGAAGCCTCTGTGCACCCTGTCTGTGGCTCCCCTCCACCGTGCATCCCCGCTCAGCGGCCTGGGAGAGCGGCCGCGATGGTGTGTGCGGCAGACTCGGGCCATGGGCCCATCTGCAGACCCACTCACAACGCCGTCACCACACGCACTCACTGGGGATGTTCGCTGTTCTGGGGGCCACTGTTTCACATCAGAGCAGCAAAGGGAAAGCTACCATTTCTATCCAGATTTTTTCTCAGATGTATAGGATTATAGCTTTTATATGCCTTTTTCTATTTTGAAATTATAATGAGAGATACTTTCTAATAGTAGTATTTTTAGAATGGCAGCTATAAATGTAACTCCTGACACAAGTATTTACCGTGCACTGAAAACAAATCATGTAGACACTATATGTGCAGCCGCCAGGGGGTCGGTCGGCACTGGCGTGGGCACTCACCTGTGTGGGGTGCTGGGCCCTGCAGGGGTGCTCCAAGTGCCGTTGCTCTGGGGGGCCCTCATCCCTCCTGGGGCCTCCTCGACTCAGACTGGGTAGCCCCACGGATACTTTAGAGAAAGGCCAATCATTGACATTTACGTTTTGGGGTGTCCTGTGGGTACCGCACCCCAGCAGGGGTGTGTGTGTGTGTGGGGGGGGGGGAACCGTGTGAGACCACCATGTGACTGTTCCGACCCCCACAAGCACATGGTCAGCCTGTGGCCGTCGTCTTTGCTGTTCAGAGCGTTTGGGCAAAATGGATGCTCATGTCACTGATCTGATAACTGACTGCATTTCTTAGCGTGATAAGCAGGCATGTAAGTAGGCATTAAGTAGACGTTCTCTTACCCTGTTCTTTGGGGGATCCACTCTCCCACTGCATGCAGGGAGAGCCGCGCTAGGTGGTGGCCCATGGCCCTCGGTCTTCTGTAACTACTAGTTTGAAGCCCCAGCACGCACCAGTGGTGCGGAGGGCTGGTGTGGGCCCACGGCCAGCGGCTCAGGCTGCCGTCAGCAGGACGTCTGCAGGGACTCCCGCACGTCCCCAGCCGGACTGACACACGCAGGTGGATGGGGCTGGAGGCCTCTGGTCCTTCGGGACAGGCTCGAGACACATGCCTTTTTTGTTGGGGGCTGTGTTCCCACCGCCAGGTCCATCTTGCTCACTGGGGCTGTTCTGGTGGTGGGCCCCTCCCTGCACAGAAGTGCCTCCCGCTGCCCCGTCTGCACAGGCACACCCCGAACTCACACCCCTGTGTAAAGTGCAAGTCCAAGGAGGAACACCTCAGACCGACTCTGCACTTGTGTGGAGGCGCCATGGCAGGAGTCTCTGGCCCGCGAGCGGCCAGCTGAGACGGAGGCGGAGGCCGCGGGCCCTGGGTCTCTCGGCGCACGCAGCTTTAAGTCACACTCGTCTGCAGAGGGTCCGAGCCCTGGACTCTCCAGCCTGCGTCAAACTGGCTTTGACAGCTTATGCCCAGGCTCCCGGACTCTGTTATTGTACTAATACCTCAGATTCGGAAGTTTAGTTTGTGAGAAGACAAGGCTTCCTTGAAATGCCCGAGATTGGCACACGTGCAACTCTGGCCGTCTGCCTCGAAGACGGGGTGGGGGGCGGGGGGGGGGGGCTGCCTGGACCGCCTACTGCACGCTGTCTAGCAGCGCGGCCCCCAGGCCGGCCCTCGAGCGGAGAGATCACTATCTCACCAGGATGTTCTGTCCTCAGGGAGGCCTCTGGGGCTACAGGGCTCTTTTGTCTCCTGGGTTTGGCCTCAGAGTGGGGCCAGGAGGAGTGGACCTCAGCGAGCACTCAAGCAAGTGTCTCCCTGGTTGCCTGGGAGGGAGACTCACTCGAGGGCCCTTCCCCAGGAGCGATGCAGAAAGCCGTGGTGCTCAGAATCTACACACCTTGCCGTCCGAGTGTTTGGGAAACCATTGAGCCCCAGGTCTCGCTGTGACAGTATTAACCTCACGGGCAGGCAGGCCCGGTGCCTGCCCCTCGGTACCATCGTGTGCACCCTCTTTCCTCCCCCGTGTCTGTGCTCAGTGCTGAGTCACCATCCCGATGCCAGCCAAAGACATGCTGTCCCCCGAGGGAGGGCAGGCAGCGGCGAGGGTGCTGGGTGGACGCAGCAGCTTCCACAGCCCGCCGGCCTTGGTCAGCAGGTGAGGCTTAGCTGGACGACCGTGGACCCAGAGAAGCAAGCGTCTTCAAGATCAAAGAACATTTTTGAGCAGTTTAACGTGGTACCAAGCTATTGATAGATGCAGTAGCATTGAATGCTTCCTATGAAGCAATGCATATGTATCTATGTAGATGTGCTTTGCTGACAAGTTAGGTCTGTTGTAGACCAGAAGCCACAGTGATCTCGTTTGCTTATTTTTTCTTAGGAGACATTTCTATTTACAGTAAATAGTTAATGTGTAAATAATGTACATATATATTGATTTCTGGAGTGTTTATTCAGTGTATATACTTCCACAACTTGCATGAAAAAAATACCCTATATCGATATTTTGTTGTAAACAGTAAAATTGGAGGGTGTGTGGCTGTCCAACTGCAAATTCTGTGCTAAATAAAACCAAATGCACTGTTGACACAAGGCCGTCTGAAGACCTGGTTCTGTGCGCCGGGCTGCTGGGCCCAGCGACCACTCGCCGTCCCCGGTCTGCGCCTCCGGGCCGGGGCCAGAGTCCGCAGCGCGCTCGGGCGGCGCTAAGAAAGCGGAGGCGACAGGAAGAAGCCGTGAGGTGTGTCTGTAAGCAGATGGGGCAGACAGCAGTGAAAAATAAGACACAGGTGTTCAGTTTGCTGCCATTTATATACTCTATAAATTTTACATGCTGTATATTTACAGTGGGGCAAGTGCTTTTTTAATCTTTAAAAAAACAAAGATCAAACTTTAGACATCTCTGAACAACACAAACTGTATAAACCATACAGATTATTCAGATACGAACTGTATCAAATACAGTTTTCCCCACCCCATCTCCTGATGCAGGACCAGTGAGTTATAAGTGTATCACAGTTTGATAGCATATCCATATTAAAAATAAAATCACAGTATGATTGTGTCTGTAACTAGAAACTTTTAAGGGACCAAGCTGACAACTCAGACTCCGGTATCATAGTCAAGACGAGAGACACTGTATAAAAAAGTGTTATGTAATAAAAAACGCACTGTAGGCTTTACAAATAATGTTTGGGTTATACATTCATAATGTAAATACTCATCATAACTGGTAAATTGATTGGAATAGTTCCACAAAGTTCAAAAACAGAACTTGTCTATAAAATACACCTTCAAATCTTGAATACAACTAAAATATGAAGCAAATTAGTTTCTAGTATCAGACGTTACAGAAAACAGACTGCTCTCAGAAGCCTGGCTGAGAGCTGGTGAAGCTTTAAATAAGTCTTTAAATTAGATATACATACTGTCGGTTGTACGTGTAACAGCTCTGGCTTCCCGGCTGGCCTCGCGCCGGCTGTCGGACTTGGAGGAGCATCGCGTGGGGTACAGTGATCGACCTGAGTCTGGGATTAAGCAGCATTTGAGATGTTCTAGTCCAGGGCGTTATTTTCAGTGTGATTTATATACACGGTATTTTACAATGCTCAGCAGTTGTAGAAAGTGTTCGTCCATTTGGAATAAGGGTAATTAAGAAAAGATAAAAACTAAAAAAAAAGTTGTCCATGGTAAAATCTGTACAGTATTACTAAAGAAGCACCACGCAGATTTGAACAAGGTTATTTTCTATATTTATAATTTAAGCTGGGTTGGGGATGGCTTCTGTTGAACATGTCGAATCTGAAAAACAAGATGCAGGAAGTTGGAACACGGGCCCAGTGAGCCCATCGCACCAATTCCTTATCTGTGGGCTCCTCTCGGGCAGGCTCCCCCAGGTCTTGGGAGAAGCTCTGCCTTTCTGAATGGTCGTAGGGACAGGTGGTTCCAGGCGGCAGCCTGCAGTCTGCTCAGCCAAGAGGCAGAGGCGCCCTCTGCTGGGCATGGACTGTGCCCTCCAAACCCCGACTGTGGCTAATCCCTCCCAATCCTTACATTCCCTCTAAAGGGAAGAATTTAATTCCTTAATTAGGCTTAGGTCTTTCCCTTGAGGACACGTTGATAAAGCATGTTAATTAACTGAAAATTAATCTGAAGATATTTTACTTTTAAATTCGTTGTTTAATCTCTCTTGCTGCCAAGGAATTACACATTTGGGCAAATGGCTCCCTGTCCACTTCCCCTCAGCAAGAGGGCAGGGCACAAAATTCGACTTCTGCCTCTCGGGGCCACTGAAAGGAGTCCCAGCAGTCAACTGCGTAGCACTGCGAAGGTTCTGATCTGCTAGAAAACACCCAGACCTCCTTCAAACAAAGCAAAGTCCTCTTTGAGACGGGGGTGGGGCCAGACGCCTCTGGTCTGTGGGTGCACTGGCCTGGCGCCCCAGGGTGCCGGGACGGGTGGGCGTGTGGAGGGAGGGAGTCCCCAGGGGCTCCCCTCTCAGGCCATGGGCAGGTCTGGGCTGAGGAGACGACTCCACCTCGTCCAGCGTCTCCAAGGGACTGACTCCGATGCACTGCACCTGCTTGTTTGCTCTCGGTGAGCAGGGGACACCGGGACAGAGTGGTGGCCTGCGTCTAGGGACACAGGCATCCCCCAGGCAGTGTGCTGACGAGGGAGTGTAAGCACGGTGCCAGCCTGGAGGACAGAAGGGTGGCTGCCCTTGCTGGGGGCTCCCACACCTGTGCCCCACAGCCCGTGCCCCAGACCCGCTCCGTGTCCCCGCAGTGCCCCTACAACTGCGAGGGGACAGACGTGCAAACAGCTTACCATGACTAGTAATGTCTTGGTTTTGAGGCCGAGTCTTCAGTCACCTAGGGTGCAAGCAAAGTCAGGAAACAAGTCAGTGGGCTCGCGCACACACAAGGCCTATGCGGTGTGCGCAGTGAGTGTGTGTACGTGCAGTGTGTGAGCAGTGAGTGCATGCGTTCAGTGAGTGTGTGGTGTGTGTGCACGCAGTGTGCGGTATGTGTGAGCAGTGAGTGATGCCCCACACAGCCAGCTCTGGGCAGCCTGGCATTTAGCTCCACACAGGGACCAGCAAGTTCTGCTGCTGGGAGCCGGGGCTGCCGAGTCAGTGTCACTGAGCAAGAACGAGAGAGATCGGGAGCACAGGCAAGAGCCACGCCCCTGGGGAGACAGCTGGGCCCAGCGAGCTGAACATCCTGCTGGCGTGTGGACCAAAGCAAGTGCACTTTAATGGACCCGAGAACAGGAGTGTGGGCGGCAGGTAAGCGGCCAAGGCACCAGGACAGAGGGCACACATCAGACAACAGGGTCTGTCCTCAGCCAGGTGACAGTGATGCTTGTGGAAGGCCAAGTGATTGGCCTTCTTGGGGGACACAGGACCCCTGGGCCACCATGAGGCAAAGCCTGGCTGCAGCCCTGGAGACACAGCAGAGCTGCCAAGTGCCAGCCAGCGAGGCCTGCACTCCATGTACTTCCTGAGCCAGCCGAGGGCAGGCCCCATGCCCGTGTGCCCAGGCCTCTGCTGTGGCCCCCGCCCCCCCGAGAGACCCAGGCCGACGGGGAGGGGCTGGCAACCACGGAGAACACTCTCGGGCCCCTACACAATGGCTCCTCACTGCCACATCCTAGCATGAAGCAGAGGGGACAAGGGACTCAGTCTTCACCAAGCCCCTTCCCCAATCCCTGTCATGTTCAAAGAAAACCAATCTGAAAATACACAATTTCTTAGAAACAGAGTGCACACACACTTTAGCTCCACTTTTTTGCTGCCACGTGCCTCTGGAGCTCCCACCACACTTCACTCTCGAGTGGGACCACCCGTGCCTCAGTGTCAGGTGCTCTCCGCCCGCCTCTGTCCGCCACTGCAGGCTGACCACACCCAACACGTGCCAGCTCAGCGGAGGCCAGGGTAGGCTTGAGAACCAGGAGGCCTCTGGGCAACCATGGTGACAGTCACAGTGCCAGAAGGGCACCTCGGCGTCCAGGCTGGGTCGGCAAATTCTTCTACCAGAGACTTCAGGGGCTGGGCTGCACTGCGCTGCAGCTCTGGATGGGAATTTCACCCTGGCACGCTGTCACGGGAACTGAAATCTTCAGACTTATCCAGACACTTCAAATGTCGAAACCATTCCTACCTGGCAGGCCCATGGCTGCACTCGGCCCTGGGGATGCGGTTCTCGGCCCCTGCTCTGGTCCACTGCCCCTACATCCTACCTTCTCCCAATTCAGTGCTGCTCTCCAGAGTCAAAGATTAGAATGGAGAGGGGCGGCTTGAAGTGCCCTGAGAGTAGAAAGGACCACACAATGAGTGACAAGGGGACAGAGCCCTGGGAGACGTGCTCCCCAAAGGCCCCGCTCTGCCAGGGCCGGCAGCTGCTGTCCCTGAGGGCCAGGGCCGGCAACAGTGACCTCCAAATGACACTCAGGACGCTAGAGGTTTAAGGATTCAGGAAAGAAACTTTTTAAAATGGTTTAAGATAATTAAAAAATTGTGCAAAAACTCTGGTCCTTCACAAAGCAAGTGCTCAAGACACCTGGACCCAGAGGTGCAGCCCAGAGGCCCTGCCAGGCACGGGCAGCTTGGTGCCCGTGCACATTGAGGGCTCTGCGCTAGACCTGCACAGGCCACGAGGTGCACAGTCCGGGGGCAGTCGAGGTGCAGGTAGCAGGGTGGGGGCTCCTGCTGAGCCACCCTCTCGAAATACGCAGGTTTTCTTCCCATGTGTTAATCACCTGCTCCTAAAATCCCGTTTCTGTATTTTAATTCCAAGTGTCTCCCCTTACCCTGGCCACACTCCGACAGATGACACCGGTCACCCCTGCTGGCCATGCGGAAGTGTCTCGTTTTCTCGCGGAGAGGCCCAGCCCCTTCCAGGGGCAGGCTGTCAGTGAGCGGGGGGCCCTCCGTCCTCCGGAAATGGTCGGCAGTCTCCGAGCTGCTGGCCTTAGCTAAGTGCAGTCCTGCGTCTTTACCCAAGTCCTCGGATCTCCTCGAGTGTCTCTTCTTTTTCTTCTTCTTCTTCCTGTGTCTGTGGAGGTCCACATCGGAGTGCGCTCCTGAGAGATCCGAATCCTGCGGATGCCTGCAGGGGAAGCAGCCAGAGCTCAAACCACCGAAAGTGCAACCGCCTCGAAGACAACCCGCAACCTGACCTGACTGTGCACACTCCTTACTGCAAACGCAGGTAAGACTCTTGTCTAACTAAAAACGCACCGTGTAATGTCTTGAAGTCCAGGGTCATAAGTTCACCCACTTCAACCCCACCCCCCCACTGCCTGTGGCTCTGCTGGGGAGCTGGGGAGCTCAGCCACGATGCCGGGGGGGGGGGGGGGGCTGCGGGGACAAGGCTGCACAGGCGTCTTGGCCCCAGGGGAGGTGTCACGAGCTCCATCCCCTCAGCAGCCACAGCCTGGCGGTGCTCTCTCCTGGGCGTCAGGGCTGAGAGATGTCAAATGTATGAAACATGTAACTCTGTCTGTGCTCATCATCTCGTCATGAGTAAGTCATTTCCAAGATAATCACTGACCAGTTTAGCTTTTTAAAAACACAAAAATATTTCATGGAGAGATTTTTGGTCAAGATAGCAACATAGGTAAACACAGTGCCCACCTTCTCGCACACCCACGTCAAAATTACAACCAAACTATAGAACCACCATCATTCAGAGTCATCAGAAATCAAGCTGAACAGAAGGAAGTCCTACAACTACGGAATTAAAGAAGAAACCACCTGGAGACTGGAAGGAGGGGCGGAAATTCGCAAAGTGCTGACCCCACACCTACGTGTGGTAGATAAAGATCGGGCGGCAAAGGGCCCCAGCCCCATGTCAGGTCCCCCAGCCCAGGGCTCCAGTGCAAGGAAGAGAAATCCCCACGATTTCTGGCTGCATAAATGAGTAGGTATTGAGGCTGTGGGAGACAGAGACTTCTGGGGTCCCAGGCAGCTCCTCTTAAAGGACCTATGCACAGCCTCACTCACATTCACTCCCTCTGAGCCCCAGCACTGGGGCAGCAGCTTGAAAAGGCACCAGGGGCATACAGGGAGGAACTGAAGTGTCCAGCATGGGGGAGAGAGCTGGGGGACAGCTTTCTCCCAGAGAGAAACACTGGCAGAGGCCATTGTTCCTTTTCTGAGCCCTCCCCCAACAGAGCTGGCAGGTGGAAGCCATATCTGAGACTCCATCAACCTGGCTCACAGTTTGCCCTGTCCCACCCAACTTGTGGGCCCACCCGAGCTGTTCCCAGTGGCTCTTCCATGTGGATGGCTTGTCTTGGCTCATGCTTCGCATCTTCCTAAAGCCTCTCAAACAAGCAGCATCCGGCTTCAGCAAGCCCCTTACAGCTCCCTAAGTGGCCTGCAGATCACTTTTCAGCTTATGCTGTGTGACCCCATACAAAACAAGCTGTGGCTGACCTTGGACATGCCAACAGCAATCAAGGCTCAACTACAACAGCAAGGCATACACGGCCCACCCGGTGGGCACACCTTGAGTACCCAGCTTGGGTGATAGGGGAGGCAGTGCAACTGGAGCCTACAGGACACCTACTATATTAGGCCACGCTACCAAGCCTAGCCCAAATGAAAGGACAGAACAAAACCCAGAAAAGAATTAAGCAAAATGGAAACAAAACATCTGCTAGATGCAGAGTTCAAAACACTGGCTATACGGATGCTCAGTGAACTCAGTGAGAAGCTCAACTATGTAAAAAAGACCTGGGCAGAAACGAAGGGTACACTAATTGAAATAAAGAACAATTTACAGGAAAACAACAATAGAGCGGATGAAGCCAAGAACCAAATCAATGATTTGGAACATAAGGAGGCAAAAACCAACCAATAGAACAACGAGCAGAAGAAAGATTCCGGAAATATGAAGATAGTAGAGGGAGCCTCTGGAACGACCCCAAGAGGACCAACATTCACATCTTGGAGGTGCAAGAAGTGAGAGACCAAGAAATTGTAAACTTATTTGAAAAAATGACAGAAAACTTCCCTAACTTTGGTGAAGGAAATAGACATACAAGTCCAGGAAGCGCAGAAAATCCCAAACAAGATAAACCCAAAGAGGCCCACTCCAAGGCACGTCATTAAAATGCCACAGGTCAAAGACAGAGAGAGAATCTTAAGAGCAGCAAGAGAAAAGCAGAGAGTTACCTACAAAGGCCGTTCCCACAGACTGACAGCTGATATCTCAAAAGAAACTGCAGGCTAAAAGAGACTGGCAAGAAGTATCCAGAGTGATGAAAATCGAAGACTTACAACAAAGATTGCTCTACCCAGCGAAACCATCATGTAGAAGGGCAGATAAAGTGCTTCCCAGACAAGAAAAAGCTAAAGGGAGTTCGTCACCACCCAACCAGTAGTGGGATATGGAATGTTAAAGGGTCTTCTTTAAGAAGAAAACTACAAAATGTGAACATTATAATAAATACTATCTATGAACGGAATCTGGAAAACAAATGACCAAGCAGAACAGAAACAGATTCACAGACGCAGAGAACGTTCTGACAGGAGCCAGACGGGAGTGGGCTCGGGGTCAGGTGAAGCGGTGCGGGGTTAAGCAGCACAACGTGTCATGACGGTGCAGTCCCGGGGATGCAAGTGCAGTGCAGGAGGAGAGCAGCCAGAGGGACACATGCACGCCCCTCGGACCTGGATGACAGTGTAGCGACTGCCTGACAGAGTGCGGCTGGGGGGTGGTGGTGGAACAACTGTGACAGAATAAACAGTAAAATTAATAAAAATACAAAAACACACGTCCCAGTGAGATTCCAAAATGAGAAATGGAGGCAGAAAAATAGACAAAGATGGAGGCAGCAAAGGGTGCATCTGAGACCCCCGCTCAGAGATGGGCCCCCACCCTGCTGCCTGGCAGCCGCTGGGTCTGAAGAAAACACTCACACGTGACCGTGTGAGCACCTGTGACCATTAAGAACGTCAGCATCGATCGTGAGGGCGATGACCCAAGTTTTCATTTACAGAATATTGTACTTCTAGAGATATAAACCATTAATCAAAATGGCAATTTTTGAAAAAAGAGATTTTTAGGCATTTTATGATACTGTTGAAATACAGCTTAACAGAACTAAATTTTAGCAATCCATAAAAACTCTTGAACCCACACAGAGGTGATATATACAAGTAAAACATGAACACGACACGGTCCCCACTGGATCCGGGTGGGGTCAGGTGTGGACAGGAGGCTGCGTGACCAGGGGCCCCCCGCCCCAGCCCACACGCAGCCTGCACCTCACCTGGACTCTCGCTCTCGGCGTTTGTCTTTGGATTTCTTTTTCTTCTTTGATTTTTTGTGCTTCTTCACTTTAGGTTCTTCTAAAGGGCCCCTTGGTGAGCTTCTCCAGGCTTTCTTTTCTATGTATGTGTCATTATGTTCTATACTATCGTACCTCCGTTTTTGTGACTTTACATTTGTGTGTTCATGAAACTGATCGGCGAGGTGACAGCTGCTGCCTTCAGGTCCGAGTGCAGTCTTCTCGTGGGGGTACTTCTCTGGGCAGGGAGTTGGGGCATGGGGCAGGCCCGCGCGGGGGCTGCTGAAGCTGTGCCGCTCCCGCTCTCGGGCGGCCAGCTCGCAGCCCTTCCTGCTCCTGTAGTAGTCCTTGTACGGCTGGCCGCGGTCATAGTCCCGGTCGCCACCGTGCAGAGGCCTCCACTCCCATGCCTCCCTCGCAGTGTACGGGGCGTACCTGTCGTGGTAATACCTGCACTTATCCCACCTCCTCTTGTCTGGGTAGCACTTCTCCCGGCCCCAGGAGTGCTCGCCCTCCGCATGGCGGTACGTGCCCCAGCCCTGGTCAGACCGGCCTCTGCTCCGGGAGCGGTGGTGGCGGTGCCTGGCTGGGCTGTGGTGCTGGCAGGGGTGGTGTGGGCCCCCGCCACAGTGCTCTGGCCTGAAGCGGCCTGGCAGCGCCCGCTCCCGCACATAAGGGTGCCTCCTCCTGTGGTAATGGTCCTCTGTCTTGCTCCTACTGTCCCTCGGGCGCTCCCCGCTGGAGGAGCGGTCTCTCCGGTTGCGATAATGTCCTCGGTCAACTTTTCGGAGGCTGCTGATTTTTTCCTTAACTGGGGAATGATCTTGGACTCTTTGCCCAGCCTTATTCTCTTCACATTGGTCCCCGGAACTTTGCTCAGGAGCCCCACCCGCTTCTGAATGGCTTTCAGCGACCTTGTTCAACGGAGGAGAGGGCAGCTCCTCGGCAGGCACCCCCATGCCGGTGGGCGCCTCTTCCGCTCCTGCTTCCCCGCCCTTGTCTCGGCCACTGTGCACAGAGGGTCCCTGCACACCGTGGTCCTCGGCCCGTGCAGAGGGACTCGGGCTCAGCCTACCCGTGGCCTCCACTGTCGCCACGTCCTGGGGACTCTCCGATAATGTCCCTGTCACATCCTGGGCTGCTCTGCTCAGATCGCCTGTTAAATTCCCAGGCTCACACAGTTTAGAGAGGTGGTCGTCCCTGGTGGCATTCGTGGTGGCGTTACAAAGGTGGTCAGGGCCAGACGAAGACTCCTCAGGTTTTGCTGAAGTGTTCTCAGAGACTTCTTTGGTAGATTTGGTGCTGGGGTCTGAGAGTGGCAGAGCCTTCTTGAACTTGCTGCTAAGGCTGGGGACGGCCCCCAGTTTCTCCCGGCTGTCAGGGGCGGGGCTGCCAGGCTCCAGGCCAGCCTCGGGATGCACCATTGGGCTTCCCTCTGTTCCGGTGGCCCTGTAGCCCGACCAAAACAAAGACACGCATTAATCATTCACCAGATTGCTTTACCGGTTTTTGTCACTGACTCACAGGACAAATGCTTCAAAACATTCATTTATTGGCAATACTCCCTATTTTATGCCTTTAATATCTGGTTGAAACCCAATAGTGAGCTTACCATTTTTGGAAATTTGGAATTTTCTCTTTCCTTCATTAAATAAAAATACAAAATTATACACCAAGCCTGTCTCCTATCCCATTTTCTCACAACAGTTCTGTGGCTCTAGGCTACTTCTGTTCCCAGGCAGATTTCTAATTCCTCTTAGTAACTGTGCAGGTCAGACGACAGGCACAGGCCCTGCCTCTTCCTCTCGATCCCTTCTCCCCACAAACGGTGCGGGGGGGCTCCGGGGAGCACTTGGAATCTGTGAGAGCCTTGAACTCTGCCCTCCACTGCTGGCAGGCTTCTGATGTATTCAAGGTTAATGAAGCTGCCAGGAAACAATAAGACCCTACGATGGCCCCCACTTTTTAGCAAAAAACTGTCTGGGAGCGAGAGCCACATGAAGTCAATGGCACAGGTCCTCCTGAGCACAGCAGGGAGGCTCTCCAGTCCGCACGGTGGTGCTCACACAACGGCCTGTGATCGCCGTCACTCACACCACCTGCAAGGACACCCTGAGCCCGACTAGGAGAGCAGCAAAGAGGGGGACAGCGTGCAGGTCAGACAGTAAACTGGGAGCAGGTGTGCTCGGCCCACAGCGAGGCTCGGTCCACCTGAGTGAATGAGCCCCCCCGACAGCGGTCCAGGCGGGGCCGTTCTGAAGTGTGGGGAGCATTTCTGGGCTGTCACGATGATGGGGTCCCGCGGGCACTGGTGGGCAGGGAGAGGCAGGCCCGTATCATGAGTGTCCTGTCCCCACATCCCAGTGTCTGCGGGGGGTGGGGACCCAGTGATGATGCTAGTGGCAGTTTTCACAGAGACCAGACTCTCCAGGGGCCACCTACTGTGTCAATCTAGAGACGGCCAGACATCACTCAGGGCTGTCCCCTGCAGGAGCTGACGTCCATCCCTGACGGCGCCTGTGCGCGCTGCGGCCTAGCCACACCCACACTCCGAGCTCCCAAGCCAGGGCTTCTGGTCACACACACTTGCCTGGCCTGGTCATTCACGTGTGGGAATGCAAGTGCGTTACAGATTCCTTTCCTTTTCTTCCCATTACAGTTAAGTCAATGTACTGATTTTTTTTCTTTAAAAATGAAGTGGAAGCAGACCGTCTTATCAGTCAATTTAACTGTGGCATTCCAGAAAGGGCAAAACAAAGTGTGTGCTGTTTCACAGCTGGGAGCAGTGCCCTGTCACTGAACGCATCTCCACACACTGGTCACCGAAGGGGCTTCAGGAGCCAGTGCCCGGCGCCGCGTGCAGACGCAGTTCATGGTGAGACCTGCCTGGAGCGAGTGGGGGCGTCAGTGCGTTACCTGGCTTCCTCCGGCGAGCCTTTCCCTTTGCTGCCAAGTTTGAAGGTCTCTAAGATTTTGTCTTCCGGGAGAGGCGGCAAAGGAGCAGGCATCGGCTACAATAAAAAACAAAGATGCTTCAACTCCAGCTGCCACTCCATGCCTCCAGAAATCAGCCAAGTCACCAGCCAAGGCAAAGCTGCCCCGCCCCTTGCCGACACCCACTCACCTTTCCAGGTAGACCATTTGCCTTGGAAAAGGGATTTTCTGAGTGCAGAGCAGGCTGGACTTGGCAACTGGCACCATCGAATGATAGACCATTTTCTTTTGGGTCGCTGTCTGCGCTACTAGCACCATTTAGAGGAACAGGCTCTCGAAGCTCGTGCGGAGGGGCCTCGTCCTCATCAGCATCCTGAGCGGAGGCGCGCACACTCTCGGCCGCGCCCAGGCCATTCTCCCTGCCGAGGCCCTTCGCCTCCTCATCGGACTCCTCCGAGGACTCGGCGCCGTAGGGGACCAGGACACTGGCACTCAGCTTGGACTTGCCGTTCATCACCGGCTTGGAGCAGGACTCACTTGGGGCCGGCTGCTTCGGGCCCTGGCTGGGCACTGACGCGGGAGGAGCGCTCGAGGTAGACTGTATTGCGGAAGAATTGGTAATGGTAGAAGAGGGGGCAGGCTTGACAGGGCTCTCCAAAGAACTGCCGTGAAGGCTGGGCTGCGACTGACCTTGGCGGACAGGGAACTTGTTGTGAATACTGATTGTGATTTTTTGTTTCTTGGGGTGTTCCGGAATAACTGAGGACCTGTTCACTGACCAGTTCTGAACAGAGGTCGAAGCATTAACAGGACCAGCCCTGCTGACGCTAGAGTTTCCGTTCGGACTTGACAGGGAACTGCTCGGTGTTTCTTTCAACGGTCCGGTCCCGTTCAAGTGAGGTGGGTTCTGGAAGTGAGACCACAGCCCACTGGTGAGTGTTCAAGAACGTCACAGACACGGAACCCATTCTGGCTATGGACCCCTCCCACTTGGTCTTTTTCTTCTTATAAACAGCAAATTTCACACACCTAGAAACACTTCCTCTCCTCACCCACACCAGTCTGCCATCACCTTTCCACAGGTCACTAGTCTGCCATCACCTTTCCACAGGTCACCAGTCTGCCATCACCTTTCCACAGGTCACCAGTCTGCCATCACCTTTCCACAGGTCACCAGTCTGCCATAACCTTTCCACAGGTCACCAGTCTGCCATAACCTTTCCACAGGTCACCGTCTTCTGCTAGCTCATCAACAAACCACCACTTTATCCAGAGAATAGCGCCCAGACCAAATTCTTCCTGCTCCACCCAGAAATGAACAGGCCCCTCCAAGCACGGAGTCGCTTGTGTTCCGTGTCTGGTTTTCTTGGGAGCCCAGTGCTGTACAGGCAGAAGGAAGTGCCAGCCAGCAGGGAACCACCCCTGGAGGGGAGCTCTGGAGCCGGCCACTTGGGCACACACAGAGGAGCTGCTTCTGCACCAGCGCCGGGTCCACCCTGCCCCACCTGTCTGTGAGCCCTGCTCATGCAGTTACTTTGCTCAAGGTCCCAACTACTGCTCCTGTACCCTAGAGGCTGCCAGCTGGAGGCCGTGGGTGAAATCTGGTTTATAGATGAGTTATGTTTGGCCTTCACAATGTTTTCTTAAATACCTGAATTAGTTCTATCTTAACACTGAAAGATTTCATGGGGGGGGGGGGTTGGGGAGAGGGCCTCTTGAAAACCCAGTAACAGCCACCCCTCAACACAGCTCACGCGCTCTTTTCTGGGTGTCTGCAGTTACCCTCACGAAGAGCCGGCTGAGCATCCCGGGGCCTGCCTGGCCCCAGGGGTACCGGGCCCAGGGGATCCGCTTCAGCCCGCACACTGTCAGACACGCATGAGCAGCAGTGCACAGCTCGGCAACCCGCCAACTCCAAAGCAGAGCACCTCGAGCTGCCAGACTGCTCACAGGTGCCAGGGTCACGCCAGCACTCTCACGGGCCATCCACGGCCTCAACACACACTTGCCGGAAGGAGGACTCTGCTCCATGAAGCCTCGAAGCGTCTGGGATCCAGGCACATCATCCCTTCTCCCCAAGAGGCCACCCAGGAGTGCGGTCAAACCCAGTGGCCGGCAGACAGAAGAGCACCACCCTCCTGCGAGGGCGAACCAGGCACAGTGAAGGCCGTGCTAGTCACAGGGTCACTCTCCTGGACGCCAGCGTCCACGAGGGATCCCCTGGTGTCCAACGTATGTGAATGGTGGTCCAGCACGGGAGCTACACTCTCTCATCTAAATACTCATACCCAGGCCTCCTTCCTGACCACTGTGTCCAGACTCTGAGATGTGCTGTGTGTTTGAAACATTTTATAATGAATAAGTGACTTGGATATACTTTTTTGACGAGAAAGTCATCCGTACGTGAGGCCACAGCAGCCTGGTGCAGTGCCAGCCTGAGGGTTTGGATGACACATTTCTGAGTGAACGTGATGGCCCCCCCTGCGATGCGCTACCTTCATCGCGTGCGGAGGCAGCTGCGGTCCGACAAGCCCCGGTGCGGCCGGCTTGCTGCTGACCACGCGCTGGCCCATCACGGGTCGGGGCGAGGACTGGCCGGGGCTATGGGCGGAATGAGTGAGTTCGCCTCCGTTTTTCACATCATGGGACCTGGAGACAGAGAGAGCGACTTGCTTAGGGCTACACGGGACATCTCCTGATAGGAGACGCACTCGTCACCCTCAGAGAGCAGATGGGTCTGCCGCAGTGGCCAGCGCTGCCCACGGGCTCTGCTGCCGGTCGGGGACAATGCTGGGGCTTAGACTGGCAGACCCCGTGGGCCGCAGGGCAAGTGGTGCTTTTAACTGTGTGTCCTGAGGATGCCACTATCTGAGGGCTATTTTGCTTTTCAGTTTAATTATATTTCCCTTATGATCAATACACAGATACTGTTATGGAAAATCTGTAATAGCCAGAAAAGTTAGAAAGAAACAAACCCACTGTGTGTCATCAGACCCTTGGAGGAACCTGCTCTTCAGAGTTACTAGATTATCCTCCCCACTTCAGCCTACACTGCTTTTTTTCAACAGTGTGTAAAACTTTAAACTGCTTTTCCTCCATATACATTGAGCACTTTCTCATGTCATCAAGGGAAAAAAGCTTTAGAAAGATCACTTTTAACAACTGCATAATACTTCAATATACGGGCATGCTACAATTTATATGCTCATTCTGCTACTGTTGGAAGTTGTAGAATGTTCTTAATTTTCAGCTACTACAGAACGAATTCCTGGAGCACAGTTCTGATTTTTTCTGAGGCCGAGTATCTCTGCAATGGAGGCAGCGAGTCAGAGCCTGCGGCCACAGCAGCAAAAAAACAAGCTGGGCGCGGGGTGCTGCCGGGGCTGAACTCGGTGGCTGCCTGTGCTCAGAGGCCAAGAGGGGCCCCCAGCCAAGGGCTCCGAGTCCCCTTCCCGAGGCCTGCATGGCCCCGCCCCAGCCTGTGGCCAGCAGCAGCAGCCCACCCTCTCCAAGCCCCGCGTTTCCCTTCCTCTGAGTGCGTCTCACAGTTAGCCTGCCCAGGAGCTGGAAGCTAAAGCCAACCAGGACCGGCACTGAAGAGTGACGTGCCTTACTCTCCCAGGCATCGAGCTGCTGCTTTGAAAACAACCCAAAACTGACTTTAAATGTTGATGAGATGAACTGAAATGACATAACGGAACACTCAGAAGTCCGTCGCCTCGACAGTACCTGATGTAGAAGAGAACATACGCCTGCTGACTGAGGACTGATCTGATGTCGCTGGTGGACACGATGGAGTCGTTCATCTGGTACCAGAGGCCGTTGCTAGCCTGGAAGAGAGCCAACAGAGGGTGTTCAGTGTGAGCAGGGAACCAGGAAACACCATCTAGAGAAATGTGAGAGAAGTAAAATTCCACCTTTTCACCGTGAAAGTCCCACCTTCCCCCAGAGTGCGGGCGCCCCCTACAGCGCGTTGCAGCGAGAGACCCCAGCGCAGCCCACACGGCTCACCTTTATGTAGCAGAAGTAGTGACCCGCGTGGCAGTTAAAGCCCGTGTGCACCAGGACCGCATACAAGACGTAAATGATGGGTTCCCCATTTGGTTGAGACATGTATGGTCGAATATCAAGATACTCGGGATATTTCACATCCTACACAGAAACGGGAGGAACAGGGCATGTCAGTCCTGAAGGCAGTTCCTGCCTAGTGCTCAGTGGGGGGTACTCGGGCGGGGTGGGGCAGGCGCCTGCAGAACATGACACCCCATGACTTTCTGGCAGACGCCTAACTCACTGAACCACATGATTAACTTGGACATATCTGAATCTAAGGGTATTTATTTTTATTGATTTGTTTGAGAGAGAGGGGGAGGGAGGAACATTGATCTGCTGCTCCCCATCCATGCATCACGGATTGACTCTCGTATGCGCGACAGAGGATCAAACCCAGAACCCCGGATAACCAACTGAGCTACCCAGCCAGGGCAGGCTGAAACTGCTTTTTTATTTTTTAATCCTCACCTAAGGATATTTTGTTATAAAGCTGTGTAAAGCTTTTTATAAAGACTTTTTTAAAAACTTACTTATTTTTAGAGAGAGGGGAAGAAAGAGAGAGAAACATTCATCAGTTGCCTCCCGCACATGCCCTGACCAGGAGTCGACCCACAACTACGTTCCAACCGAGCCGCCTGGCCGGGGCTCAATCCAGGTGTATCTGATGCAATCCCACTGTAGTCTTTGTTTTCTCACAACAATTAACGATCTGTATTAAGTGAATTCTTCAAATCCATCACAGGGAACAGTCACAGAAGGACAACTCTGGACTTTGGTCATCACTTATTTTTATCTTTAATAATTCAGGAATGGACTGCTTATTTCTCTTGTATGTTACTGACTTTTGGAACACTTTCAATCTTCAGCAAGTGGAAAGGAAATGGGAAAGTTCAGTGTACTGCCTGCCAATCAGAAAACAACCAACCAAGAAACAAACTCAGATGAAAGAGTGGCGAGATGTACCGAGGAGTCCTTGGATTTCAAACGCCACGCTCTCTGCGTCCACTCTCACCTTGCCGACTGCGACGTCCACATTTGGAAAAGAGCTGACATCTCATATACCAGAAAGTCTAACCAGCCAAAGGACACCGAAGAAAATGCATGCTCAGGAACACACGGAACATGCCACTAGCTCCACGCTGTGGCATTTCCTCCCACTACCAAGCGCTGCGGGAACTTAGGAAATCAGGTAACAAAGCTGTTCAATTAGGCTGGAAAGCTACCGACACTTCGCCTTGGAAGGCTCAATGTAAAAGGCTTTAATGTCCACATACCTTGGCAATTTTTCCACCGGTAAAATTTGCAAAGCGTTTCAGAGAAAGCGTAAGAACATTGGAGGATCTGTGTATGGTGAATCTCTTTGAAGCTGGAACCATCTTTTTACACCTTGAAGTAAACAGAAGCAACAAATTCAGGAGATTAAGTTTTGGGGGTTTTTTGGTTTTGGGTTTTTTTTTTTTTTTTTGCATTTTAGTCTTTCCCTTATTATTTCTTTGAAACATTCTAAATCAAATTTCCAAAAGGATACTAGATGAGAAACACAACCCCTTTCAACCAACAGTGAAAACACTAAACTTTCAAACACAGGGAAAAGGAGGCTGGGACGGCTCAGGCACAGAGCCACATGGGCCACTGATACTTCTAAATCAGGCTAGCACAAGTTTCTGTGGATTCAAAACAAACTGGAAAACAAGCAGATTTTCAGGATGGTATAATTTTGTGAAAACAAAGCCCCATCTAGACACAAAAGGAAGCAAAGCAATGATCAGCAATGCCCATAGAGGGCAACATGAAGAGAAACAGATCCCTGTGTCTTGGACAGAAGGAAGCGTCTTCCCCACAGACGAGTGTTTGGTGAGAAGTTACCCAAATCCTGACTATAAAATGAAACACTGTTTACAGCAGAGGAAAGGGGCTCTGAAAACAGGCTCCCTGGACTTTAGGGGGAAACACGTTAATGAACAGTCAAATCTGGAGGTTTCTAGCATATGCCACCCCCAATGCTAGGTAAGAACCGTAGAGAGGAAGAGCCCTAACTGGCCTGGGGGAAGCGGCTGCCCCCAGGTGCACCCCTGACCAGAGAGCGGACGCAAGGCTGCTCCAGGCCCAGATGGGGCACTGCCCCCTGCCCCCCACAACCCCCCAGCAGTGAGCCTGCGTCTCCCCATCTGCAGAGCACACACGCAGACACGGTGCCCTGGCCCTGGGGGAGAGACACGCGGTGTCCCCCCAGACGGCATGGGCAGTGAAGGGGCCCTTCCACACCCAGGCAGCGCCCCGTCGTACTTGCTGCACTTGTACGAGTTCTCTCCGTCCAGCTGCTCGGGCTTCACAAACTGCTCCAGCGCCTTGTTCACACTCTGTGCGGCCTGGGAAGAGAGCACGCCAACCTCACCTCCGCTGCCGGGCTCAGGAAGAAGACCACACAGCAGGGAGTTTTATGCCAAAAGAAAATGTCCTTTTATTACGGTGTCCACTTTACACATGGACATGGCAAGTTATTTCCCTGCCATTAAAAACCGAGATGCTTAGAGTGAACGAAAATATGTAAAGAGACTGCTCGCTGACTCATTTACAACAGCATGAAAATGGAAAAAAAACCCAAAAATCTACCAGCAAGTATCTACCAGCAAGGAATCGGGTGTGGAAGCTGCGGTCTCCCCACTCAATGGATCACGGCACAGACAGAGGTCCCCCAGCAGAATGGAATGGAAACCGCGAGCAGCTAAGCGTACTTGAGGTGTGACTCCATTCTTATGAACAGTAAGTAACACTTGGGAACAACTTATATAGCATCAGCGAGACAGGAAGAGCTCACTCTGTAGGATGGATCATGCACACACACACGTGCACGCACACACATCCATGGTGCTTATCATAAATAGGTATCACATTTAAAATCAGAAAAACAAAGCTTAAGAACAACAAAAGAGTAAAGTGTTTAGAAAACGCAAGGAGCAAAACAATGCCTAAATAATTACCACAATCTGCTTTGGCTAACACAGGCATCAGAATCTGGCTTTATTGAGTGAAATACCGAAGGGTAGTAAAAAGGCTGTTTTAAGCTTGTTATGATGCCTATTGCAAAACTTAAATAATCACCTATAAACAAGGTCTTAGCATATTAAAATTTTTAATTTGTATTGTCTAACAAATCAGTTTTAATTATAAATGAATTACAAATACAGAAATTATGGAAACTGATTTCTTAAATGTAACTATCATATGATCCAACTTACCTTTATCTCCAATGTTATATCAAGATATGGATCAAAAGTATCTGAAACGCCTTTGCAATTTAAACATTTGACTGAAATAAAAACAAAATGCAAAGGATAAGCGAAGTGTAACTATGACGGCAACCCCAACTGTTAAAGTGACAGGACACAAAAGTACTATTTCGAACTGAAAAATTCACACAGGGTAATTTTTCTATCAGATTGGGCGGAAGACTTTAACCCTACACAGGGGAACCTGAGCACCACAGACGCGGCCTGAACCCACCACTGGCTGGAATGTGAACGCCGCTGCCTCTCGGAGGGGCGACAGGACGATGTCCAGTCCCACGCACCCCCACCCCCGTACAGAAGTGCTAACGCTGGAAGTCCATCCCATGTGTGCGGCTTTACGTGGACACAGAGACATGTCGCAAGGATGTTCCTTGAAGCCTTGATAACAATTTTAAAAACTGGAAATGACTGAATTATCATTTGATAGGGGACTAAAACAAATGGAAAATGGAATTCGATGTAACTGTGGAAGACTGCTGAAATGTTAGGATAAAAATGAAAGAGGTGCCACTAGTTTGCTCCCAGTCTGCTCATGCACAGGAAGCTGCTGGAAGGCGCTAGAAAAGGGCTGGGCTGTCTTTGAGAACAGGGCGCAGAAGTCTGGGCTGAATGGAAGACATGCCTTCCATTCTTAACCCTTTCTACTGTTGGCATTTCTTTACAACCCCATCCATGTATCGCTTTACTGACTTGCAAGTAGAAGTTTACCTCTAGATCTCAGGTATCCTCCAAATATCTGGCAAACGAGTGTGGTGGCCTGGGTGTGTCTGTCTAACCTGGAAAACAGAGAGACAGCAACATGAGAGAGGGTTTTGCAGAAAGTACAGGCACTGCAGCCAGGTCGTAGAGGCACGCGCATCTGGACCAGAGCAGGAGTTCAGGCAGGGGAGCCACACGGTGGGGAGACGTGGGTGCACCTGGCAGCCAGCGGACAGTCTGCCTAACCAGGGCGCGGAGAGGGTGGAGCAGGGCAGGACGGAGGAGGGGCTCTAAATCAGGCAGGAACTTAGCCTGTCAGCACGAGGTAGACACTGGCTGTGAGGCCTGGCTGGTGAGGGCAGGGGACGCAGCATGGTTTCCTGTTCCATGGGCCGCCATTCTCAGTCCCGCAGTGGAAGCCTGGCGGAGGGCAGCGAGGGCTATAGTGGGAACGGGACAGAGATTTACCAGGTGCATTTGGCAAAAGCAAGTGGGTTAGGGATTGCTAATTGTTACTCCTATCTTCCTCTTGAGTCTGCTTTTATTTTTTTATTGATTTGTGAGAAAGAGAGAAAACACAAATTTGTTTCACTGATTTATGTATTCACTGCTTGCTTCTTACGTATGGTCTGACCAGGGAACGAACCTGCAACCTTGATGTATCAGGATGATGTTCTAAGCAGCTGAGCTACCCGGCCAGGGCTTGGGTCTGAATTTAGACTTTAAGGAAGAAATAGCAGGAACTGGTAACTGGGCAGAGCAATAAAGACACGGGGAACGAACACAGGTGTCAGAAACTGGAGGTCAGCAGAGGAAACGCAGGACACAACGGGAAAGAAGGGGTCAGTTCAGATCTGCACAAGGACGCTGGCACTGAGAAACTAAACAAGCGCAAGGCGGATGCTCATTCTGTGCCCCCCGTAATTACACAAATCCGCATTGGTACAGTGAGCACACCTTTCCACATTATAACTGTTTTAAGATAGTAATGCACAAAACTTGAGGAAAAGGCAGTGCAGAGTCCAAAGGTGAAGCAAATATAACTCCACACCATTGTAAAAGGCTGTGCTGAACCCTGGCAAGACGGAGGCCCCTGGGGAGAAATCACCAAGGTGCTGTGTACTTACTTATTGCTGCCGTTCAGGCACGCTTTTTGCATAGCGTCAACAGTGTACTGAAGGAACTCGTGGGCATCCTCTTGGTTTCCAAACCGGAAGTGCCTAGCTATACCTACAAAGTTTAAGACGAAACTTTATCATCACATCACAGGCCCTGGCCGTGACCCCCAGAAGTCATAGCTCCCAACAACACATTAACTAGAAAACACCTGGGGATCGTTTTACCAGGGACCAGCATGAACACGAGCGACCAGGAGAGCTGGGGCCTTGTCTATAGACCATGAAGAGCCCGCATGGGCTAGAGCTTCTGAGAGCCCAGGGAGCCCAGAAACTGTACTTGAATAAACTCAGTTTTGACTGTTTTGTCTCAGAAATGTGTCCACAATGTTACGTTAGTGCGCACTCTGAAGTCTGGCGCTGATCTCCCTCACAGAGTCCACGCAGAACATCCACGTCCAAACCTCCCCAAACTCTATCCTTTTCACCCACACAGCATATTCTCAGTAACGTTTCGGTCCTATTTCTAACTGAATAAACAGTTGCAAGACAAAATTACATTAAGAAAATCAAAAGTATAAATAAAAAATAAATCATGCATAGAACATTATGAATATGAATATATATAAATATATATTAGCTTAAGTCTAGAATTGCCAATATTCTAGCAGTTCTGATCTACAAAAATGGCGATTTTGTGACTCAACCACGCACGTGTGGGGCATGCACACACACAGCACCAACACTTTCTTAAAGTCAGTTTCTTAAAAAATATTTGTATTTCTTAGGGAATATTAGTCATGCCTGCTGTGTTTGTGTGTGTGGGTATAAACGGAAAAAATCGCCGCAGTTAAAATTTTATTAGGACACACTGATGTTAAAAAGTATTTGGGTCGTCTGCTCTGGCCCGTTAATGACCCCAAGGGCCACTGTAACGCCTCCTTAATCTTCAGCTTTTTAGGCAAAAGGGTCATAGTTTATAAACATATATCACCCACCCCTGTAATTACCTAACTAGATATCAGATTAAGAGTTAGGTTTTGTTTTTTTCTTTAGTTTGCATGCATGTTTTATTCCAGCTCAGCTAGTTAAGATGATGTAAAAGTTTATTGCAAACACAAAGTGCATAAGATTTCATGCAACCTGTCAGTACCATTATGATGCAAGAGAAAAATTTTGAAGTCATCTAAAAATTCAATAGAAAAAGTAAAATTTATCCACAAATTTGCTAAGCTACGAGTATAAATTTTTCTTTAAAAGTATAATTAACTTTATTTTGGCAATTACTGTCACTGTGTATAGTGTAATATTCATTATATAAATTAAAACTAATTCAAAACAATTTAAAGAAACCCGTGGGACAATATTAGAGTATTACTCAGCATAGAAATCCAAATACTGGAGGAGGGATCGTAAAATTATCAATGATTTTATTAACAAAGTTTAAAAATTTTTTAATTTTCTTATATTAAACTGAATACCGTCTTCTTTTTATATTGTCATCTTTTGCTTTAAGATTTCAAAATCTGCTTATGTAGTAAATGTTATACTAAAAAATATTATTAATTAAAGGCAACTCTATATATGATACAATATGTTTGTTTTTGTAATACACAAGGGGACTCATCTTTTACCAGTTAGGCCATTAAGACTAGTCAGCTAGTAAATATTAATATGAATAAATACGGTGATACTTACGCCGCATCTCGTTGATGACAAACATCGGTTTAATGACATCCCCGGGATTACTGAGGGCCTGGGTGATATGCGCCTGCATCGTGCACATCATACAGAACCCTTCTGCGTGGCCTGGAAGGTAACGGAGGGTATGCTCCAGGTTAGTGACCGCGACTCCACACACACCCAGGGCCGCGAGAAACAAGGGGCACACTCCTGAATGACGTGACAGTCGCGGCTGCCACACGTCGTGCGTCACACTGCACACTTCTCATTTTTCATCTTCATTTAGTCCTCCCTACACCGGGTAAGGACAGGAGCACACTGCTCTGTTTCACAAGAGGGAAGGCTAAAGTTTGGAGTTAAAAATTTGCCCAGTGTCACATAGTTGTTAAGTGACAGGCACATAGTAATCAAATCATACTCTGATTTCAAAGCCCATGTTCTTAACGACTCTCTCTACTTGAAAAATCAGGATTTCTTTTTCTCATTCTCCCATATGTCTTGAACAGTGAAAGACTGTCTCCCACACTGGGGACTGGAAATCTCTCTGTAAATATGAGCTTTGCTTGGCCACACAGGTGGTTTCTGTGGCTGCTGCTGCTGTTTTTATTTTTCTTTACAACTTTTTAAAAATTTTTGTTTATTTTTTAGAGAGGGGGGAAGGGAAGGAGCAATAAGGAGAGAAAAATCGACCCGTTGCCTCTCCCACACCCCCAGCGGGGGACTTGGCCTCACAACCCAGGCAAGCGCCCTGACCAGGAATCAAACTGGGGACCATTCAGTTCACGGACTGGCCACTGAGCCAGGGCTTCACAACTTTTTAAAGTGCGGAAACCGTTCTGAGCTCATGACTGAGTATGCTTCGGGCATCTAATGGGCAGAGGCCCCAACTGCCACCATGCCCCCAGACACAGCACAGGACAGCCCCAGGACACACTCGGCCTGCTCCCACCCACAGTGCTGACAGAGAAACACCTTCTTAACCCAAAGGCTGCCAGGACCTGCCTAGCAAAGCTTTAAAAGTCTCAGAAGGACCCAAACTATTCCCAATTAATGTCACTGTGCCCCAAAACAAAGCTAAAAAATATTTATAGAAATAATAATCTAATTTTTTAAATCTAGCACCCAACGACACAAATTCTACACAAAGAGTACAAGGCAAAGAAGCAGGAATGACCAACAGTGAGGAGAGATAAACAGAAACAGGCCCAGAAACAACACAGATAATAGAATTGAAAGACAAGGACGTTTAGGAAGACATTATACATGTATTTATATGTTCAAGGACGCATTAAAAAAGCAAGAGCGTGTCAAGAAGACACATGGAAAAAGGTCCAAATCTAGTCTACAAATGAGAAGCATAACTTCTGAAAAGAAAACCACAGCAGACGCACCAGGAGACAGTACCCATCGGTCTGAGGACTGGACAGCACGAGTCACCCGGATGGAGCACAGGGAGAACTCGGGAAACGGGCACAACAACAACGCAAGGAGAGTGCTTCAGGGAGCTGCGGGTGCCTCGGGCTGTCCCTGACGTGCACGTGATTGAAGTCTTTCGAGAACTGACGGCTGTCCCTGTCCGCAGAGGCACAGCGCAAAGGAGTGTTTGAGGTGATGGACCAGCTCTGTGTCCTGACTTGAGGGGGTGGTTACACGAACCTATTACCTGTGTTATAACTCACAGAACTATACACCAAAGAAGCTGACTTTATTTTACATGTAACACATTTTTTAATAACTGAAAGTTATACAAATTTGAAACAGTAAACCACAAATGTAAGAACTTCAAGAAACCCCAAAGAAATGAAGAAAACTACCCACAGGACTATTCTGCCCAATTGCTTAAAACAGTGATAAAAACATTCTAAAGCAGGCAGAAATAAAAACACGAGTACATGGGAACACAAGTAAAACTGACAGCGGGCTTCTTCTCAGAAACAACACAAGCCGGGGCGGTGGCATAACCAACGACTCTGAAGCACGAGAAGCATCAGCACAGAACTCTGCACTAAGAAAATATCTTCTACAAAGGCCAGACTCCCACTCCCGGGAAGACGGAGCAGAGGGGCTTTTCCCTGTCCCTCCCACTATGTGCCACGAACCGCCTAGACACGCATGTAAAACGAACGTGAGACAGAGAGAGGAGAGATGAGCTAGCAGCCTCAGGACCCAAAGAGTGAATGGGGGTGAGATCCCTGGGTTTTCTTTGTGCCTCGTGCATTCCAGACTTGATGCCCAAGAGGCCAGAAACCCGCAGACACCAAACAGATGGAAAGAACACCCCAAAGCAGGTTTGTTTTCTCTGGCCACAGGACCAGGACGGGGTGGCCTGGCAAGAGAGAAGACGTGTAGACGGTAGTCACTCTACTCTGGGCAGACACCACAGGAACAGTGGCCCACTCCTCTGCGTGCCAGCCTCGGGCAAGTGAGGAGCCGAGACTTGCACTTGCAATGCCGTAAAGCGACCCTGCAACCCACCCACTGAGGCGGGGTCAGGGAAGGTGGGTTAGAAGCTAGAACCTTCACTCATGCTGGGTGATAACCACAGCCCCATCCTACCTGTCAGGGAAGATCAAGTAAGAAGCCTAGACTTCCACCCCCACCCAGAAGTAAAGAGATGCCCCTCCAAGGCCCCCTGGGGGCAGTGTCAGAATCAGGATCTCCACCATCACCCAGGGATAAAAAGTCACGGCACCGTCAATAGGGGCCATGCAAGAGCAGAAGCTCCACTCCCACCCAGCAGGGACAGGGAGCCCCGACTGCCCACTCAGGCTGCCCACGGAGGCCGACTGGGACTGGACTCACACCCTCCATACAGTGTCCGTCAGGGGTGTCAGAGAAAGATGGCCAGAGCACACATTAGGTGAGATCCGGTGTCTTACCATGTAACACAAATGTGTCCAGGTTTCAACCGAAAATCACTCCTCATACTAAGGATTTCTCAAACTGAGTTTAAAAGACAATGAATACCATGGCTGGTATGGCTCAGTGGATTGAGTACTGAACTTAGAACGAAAGGGTCGCTGATTGGATTCCCAGTCAGGGCACATGCCTGGGTTTCAGGCCAGGTCCCCAGTAGGGGGCATGCGAGAGGCAACCACACATTGATGTTTCTCTCCCTCTTTTTCTCCCTCCCTTCCCTTCTTAAAAAAATAAGCAAAATCTTTTTTTTTAAAGATTTTATTTATTTATCTTTAGAGAGGGAAGGGAGAGGGGGAGAGAGAGAGAGAGAGAAACATCAATGTGCGGTTGCTGGGGGACATGGCCTGCAACCCAGGCATATGCCCTGACTGGGAACCGAACCTGCGATGCCTGGTTCACAGCCCGCGCTCAATCCACTGAGCTACACCAGCCAGGGCAATAAGTAAAATCTTTTAAAATAAGTAAATAAATAGGTACACTTTACTGTATATCAATGATACCTCAATAAAGCTGGAAAAATGGAGAGAATAGAAAACTACCAATAGCATAAAAGACAAGTGCCTAATTCTGGACACCGGGGCATCTGAATTTTGGTCCTGTTATCTCTCTTGATGTCCAGGTGCCAGTGCTGGGTTTTCATCCACACCCTACTCTCATTAAGCACAAAAGTGATAGGAAAGCTGTCTGTGGGGAATGAATTATGGACTCAGAAAGGCAGAAAATGCAGGCAAATAGAACATTCATTCTGTAATTTAAAACCCTCTGGCACAACAAACAACTCTAGGCAGTGAGACTCTTGGTGATTTTCCTTTGGTTTCTTTAAATTTTTCTGTACTTTCCAAATTCTTTATAAGCATTATTTTGCTCTTTGGGGGGAAACAGTCTTAAAAGAACCAGTTTAAATTCTCCATTAAATAATGAACTATTCAAAAAGAAACCAAGGGGCTTTTTTTCACCCTGATAATTAATGAACAGCCACCTGAGCATGCATATGCAAATCTGAGGCTTAATGTAGATCAAAGAACAGGGAGATTTCATTTATGAAGGATAAAGGAAATTTACAATCTATGTGTAAGGTCAAAACCTGAAAAAACGGGTCTGCTCTAAATTCGGAACTTCACTAGCCATCCGCTGAGTTGGCTTTCACCTAATTATGGGCCCTAACACCGCCGTACGTTTGAGCTGATTTCCTGCCCTTCAGGTCGGAAACCGAGCTCACATGCTGATGGGAAAGTCCTGTGTGAGCTTCCAGAAGGTGGGGGACAGTAATGAGAGGGCCTCTCCACTTACTTTTCTTTAAGTACATGTATTTATTTTTATTTAACCTGGACTGTCTTTTTCCCCATTACCATTCCACTAAAGCCCACGATCCTGTAAGAGAATCGAGCCTTACAACAAGGGGCACCTGCCAGAAGAGGCGGGACTTTTCATTCTGCTTGTCCCCAGCTGCTGGTGGCAGACAGTTATGTCACATTTTGTAGCAAGCACAGAAAGCCTAGCAGAGAGTTCAGAAATGCCAAACGCTATAAAATGCTTCCTTTTAAATAACTTCACAGGTCCAATTAGGTGCAGTGCTTCGTATATACCCTGAACACCAATCCTAAAAGAGTCTTCCTGGACAGTTTCTGAAAGAATGAGTCAAATTCTTAGGGATCACAGAATTCTTGGCTTAATTCCTCAATTTCATTTCAGAGAGGAAAAAATGCAGGCAGGTTAGTGCACCACACCATGTAACGTAACGTGGAACACTCACATGTCTTGGAGTGCTCGTGGGACAGCATGTAGTTGGCGAGGGGCGGTGTGTACGTCAGGCACTGCAGCGCGGCGTTGGCAAAGCAGGTGTTGCCCAGGTTCTGCAGCCCGGCTCCCACTCTGTGAGTCTGCTGCCACTTCAGACAGATCTTCTCGGACGGGAAAAGAACTTTCTGTGGAGGAGCAATGCCATCACCTAGGGCTAGAAAAATAAAGAACACATATTTAAAAACAAAGTTTTGTGTGCTTTTTGAAGCCAAACAGATAAATACCAGTACATCGAACCTGAATCTGTTCAAGATTCTAAATCTTATTAACAGCTAACCAGAAATACAGGGGGAAAGGAACACTTTTAAAGATAGAACTCAGAAAACAAAAAAAGAAAAAAAGAAAAAATGGGGGGGGTACCAAAAAAATCCTCCAAATAAAAAAAAGCAAATAAATAATTTTTTTAGAAAAGGAAGAAAACAAAGGCAGACCTCAGAATGTGGAAAACTCTGGCCCTAGCTCGGCGGGTTAGGACATCTCGATGTGCCCAGGCAGTGGGTCCCCCGTCCCCTCAGGGCACACGCAAGGAGCCACCAGCAAATGTACAAACGGGTGGGACGGCAAACCGATGTTTCACTCTCTCTGCCCTCTCTCTTTCTAAAAAAGTCAATAAATAAGAATTTAAGAACAAAAATGTGGGAAACCGAATGATTTGGCTTCTTCAATAAACTGCAAGGACAATGGGGCAGGGGTTACAAGTTAAAAGAAACTTAAAAAAACCCACAAAACGCCAAGTGCAGACCTTGTGTGGGTTTTCATGTCAATGGTCAGCTGTTAAAAAAATTGCATGACAACCAGGGAAAATTTAAAGTTGACTGAATTTTTAATATAAAAATGTTTTAATTTTTAGAAAGAATTGAGATCTACATACTAAAACATTTATAGATAAAATATGAAGCCTTGGATTTTCTTTACATGATGGGGAGAGGGGAGGAAGGAGGGGTTGAGGTGTAGTTGGCCATGAGTTGGTAAATGTTGAAGTTGACTGATGGGGACATGAGAATTTATTATAATTACTCTTTTTATATCTATAAAAAATTTCACAATAAAAATTAAAAAAAAAAAAAAAGCCCTGGCTGGTGTGGCTCAGGGATTTTTGAGTGTGGGCCTGCAACCCAAAAGGTCACTGGTTCAATTCCCAGTCAGGGAACATGCCTGGGTTGTGGGCCAGGTCCCCAGTAGGGGGGCATGCAAGAGACAACCAATCAATGTATCTCTTGCATATCTATGTTTCTCTCTCTCCCCCTCCTATCCCCTCTCTCTAAAAATAAAATCTTAAAAAAAGAAAAAGAAGCTGCTTTAAAGAAAATAAAATATTAAAAAAATAAATAACACCACCATCAATAGAAGGTGCAGGGTGAGCAGATTCTCTGTAATATTTGCTCTGGATGCTTATACTCAGTGCCGCCGCCCCCATCTCATGCCCTGGGTCCGCAGTGTCTACCGCAGGTGGCAGTGGTGTCATCCCCATTTTACCAGTGAGACAACAGGCTGTGAACTCGGGCTGCTGGGCACCACAGTGCACACTTCTGTGTATTCTATCTGTAGTCTTAAAAAGATTTTTATCATTTTTAAGACCTATAAACAAATTGTTAGTGACAGTATTCTCATAAAACTCAGGTGAAGCTCAAAAAACAACTTACTTAGGATAGCTCATAATCACCAATAGCAAGACTACTTTTTCAAAAGCCTGCCAGTTCCTTGGTGCTGTCGAAGACGGAGATGCCCAACAGATGGGTCTCTACTTTAACAGAGATGTTAATGAGTGTGTATACTCACAAGTAAGCTTCAGCTCGGTGGGGAATGGAGGGCAAAATTAGGAAAAGAGAAATGAGTCACAGGGACTAGGACAAAGGCCTGCGAAAGGGCAGGGTGAGGGGCTATAAGCTAAGTCCTAAGTGAGGGGGGGCAGCCCTAGCAGCTGGAGCCAGTGAAATGACGTCCTGTAGGAGAGTCTTGCTGGTGAAGGTCTTACAACCTCCACGTGTAACAATCAATTACATGGTTTGCTTTTCAATATGAACCCCCTTCCCGTGACCAAAACACCCTCATCAAATCTCACCACTCACCCCCATACCACAGTAGCACATTTCCTGAAAGGACTCAACACAACAAGGGCCGAGTTATTCTAAGCCAAGCAACGTTCTAAGTAGGAACTAACCCATTTTCTTTGCATTTCAAAGCTTCCAAATCCAAAAGTCTCAGAAAAGTGCCAACTAAAGAGTCAGCATCTTATTTATCTGGATGAGTTCTAACCAATGTAACATCGACATTACCTGCTCTTTCAAAGAGCTTTATTCCCATGGATGAGTATAACTTAGAAAAAAACAACAGTATTTTTGAAAACATCTTTACATCTTTAAAAGACAGACATCTACTTAGGAAACCAGTTAATGCTTGCCCATCTCAATTCCGTCCTCACCAAGATAAAGCTTATTTTTCAACAAATTAGAAATAAAAGAACTATGAACATAGTAACTACAAATAGTCTACCCTGTTATAATGCAAGTTAATCACGGCAAGTGGCAGAGGAAAACGAAGCCGGTCACAACGTAACTCGCAGCTCTGCCGGCCATTCGGGCAGCACTGTGTCGTGCAAAATAAGCCACCCTCTGAAACCACTGACCCGCTGCCGGCAGGCACACAGGGGTTTCTCGGAGCGGTTCTGTCTTTGAAAAAGTACCTTGATCCTTTTGTGGTGATGGTTTTGATTTATCAGGTACAGATGAACTTGAATAAACTACAGCACCAGGTACTGGTCCTAAAGAAAGTGTGTGATTTGAAACATCATTTAACGAAGACACAGCACCCCAGCTGGCAGGCCCTGCATCCATGTCTCCAGGTGAGACCGCCTCAGAACTGCCAGGCTGATTCTGATAGGATGATGGGTCTGAAGATTCAGAAGCTTTGTCAACTATGGTCATTGTTCAACTCTGCAAAAGAGAAAAAACATACACTTGTTTCAGAAGATTAGAAAAGCAATCTACTTATTCTACCATTAGACCTTGGCAAGTTATTCAAGCCATTTTTAAATATTTTCAAACAAATCATCCAAATATAAAAGCAACTGTATTTTTTCACTTTGTAATCATTTCCTTGGGACATTTAGTATTGTGCTACTCTGAACATAACAATTGTAAAAACTCCAATGGAATATTTGATTATATCTTGTCATTCTATTCCATGCATCTTAAATGTCTGATATTTCAATTTATATCAGGTACCTCAATTTCCAATTGTATACAATTACCAAATACCTATATATTTTTCTCTCTATTGCCTAAAACTACAATGTGAAATGCACTAACGCATGTGACTAAATTTTCAATCCATATGTAGTTCCTCAGGGAAAAGCCTCAACTACACAAGGAGAAAATCTAGCTTTAATTCTGAACATGAAGTCCAAAAGATGTCTGAAAATACTTTGCAATTTTTAATGTATGGGAAGTCTCACCTTTGAAGCACATTTCTTCTGAAGAAACTTGTTTATTTGGCAAATATGACTTTTTAAGTGAATCACATAACACACTATTGACATCAAACTGGAACACAAATACATGTTATAAAAGTACTTAATTATAATTTTCTGAGTCCTATCTTTAAGTCTTAGGGCTACCACTAATCGAACACCTTCTATGTGCTGGGCACTGTGTTAATCACTGAACACACACTAACTTATTTAGTTTTCATAATGGACCTATGAGAGACTGGACAGAATCCACAGGGTCTATAAAATACACCAATTAGGCCTGGCTGGTATGGCTCAGTGGACTGAGCGCCATCCTGTGAACCAAAAGGGCTGCAGGTTCTATTCCCAGACCGGGGCACATGCCTGGGTTGTGAGCCGGATCCCAGTGGGCAGTGTGCAAGAGGCAGCCACATGTTGATGTTTCCCTCTCCTTCTCCCTCCCTTTTCCTCTAAAAAGAAATAAAATCTTTTTAAAAATTAAAGTAAAATAAATGCACCAATTATAATCCACACTAGTCAGCACCTGGGACCAGGCATCAGGTCTAACGTTCCCAGCTGGGGTTCCTTCTGGTTATGCCGACCTGGTCAATAGACTACTTTTAAGAGTAGTTCTGAGTCCTGGCTGGTGTGGCTCAGTGGACTGAGTGATGGTCTACAAACCAAAGGGTTGATGGTTCTATTCCCAGTCAGGGCACATGCCTGGGCTGAGGGCCAGGTCCCCAATGGAAGGCATGTGAGAGGTAACTGCACACTGATGTTCCTCTCCCTCTCTTTCTCCTTCCCTTCCCCCCTAAAAATTAAATTTTTTTAAGAAAAATGTTTCTGAAATTGCCCCGTGGCAACCGAATCTGGCATGCTGCTTTGTAGATAACCTTTCAGGTGTGCTCTGACGACCCCCATCACAACATCCTCCTGACACCTAGCCTTGGCACTGACGTAGGAACCTCCGCAAACGCCCCTGTGGGCCATTCCCACCTACTCCCTCTGGGCTTTGCCCATGCTGTTCCTTCTTACCAAACTCTCCTCCATCCTCCCACCTCCAGCCAGTGAACCCTTCTCCAACTCAGTTTACAACTCATTTCCTCTGGGATGCTTCCCTTGACAACCTCCTCCCCCAGGACTGGGCCACAACCCCGCCCCAGGCTCCTCAGCACCCTGTGCTGGTTCACAGGGCAGCGCTTCACACCCATTACTGCACAGCAGGTTCGCGGGCTGCCCCATTTGCCCCTGACCTCGCCTGCAGAAAGCTTCCCGTACAGGTGTTGGGCAAATGAATGAATTCTGGAGATAGGAAGTAACCAGTGTTTCCTGTAGCACCAGTTTGTGCTGAGTGATTTATATACCATTCAAGACTTTAAAAATTCTGAAGTAGAAATAGCTTTTAAAATTTATTTTAAAAATATTCCATACAGTAAGAGGATTGTAAACACGCATGCATATGCCACCTCCACAAATGTTACAACGCACTGCCTTCTCCCAGTGAGATTCTGTTTTAAGCCTCAAAATTTTGTTGTAATTTTCAATTAAGGCACAATTACCTCTCCCCAAATAGTATAACTTTAAGAAAACTTTTGGAATCTTATGTAAAAACAGAAGTGTAAAGGTTATTTAGATCTTAATAAAGTAAAAACTGAACTGAAAATTTTAAGTCAATCTAAGATATATAATCCAAATAAAATTGACACTTTTCTCATCAAAGAGTTCAAAGAAATCATGAAGCACTGTGAAGACAAGAGTAAGAAAACGAAAGAGGAGGAAGACGGGGAGGAGGAAGGAAAGGATGAAAGCCAAAACAGCAATGAGGAAAGGTTAATCTAGCCTTATTTACAATGAAGTTAAATAGCAAAAAAAAAAAAAAAAACCAAACAAACCCCAAAACCCTTGATTTTCCCTGGATACACATCCCTTCAGGACAATCATTAACAAATGACCAAATAAAACCATTTTACTGGCTCAACTGCTTGTTTTGAGGGGAGGGAGGGGTTTCTATGTGAAAAAAAAATTTTAAGGAATGCCTACAACTCGGTCATCAATAACTATACAGCGTTTTGATTTTGGGAAGACAAACCAACCATCCATTCATCTTCATTTGTACATTCAGGCAATGAATTCTTACCCTAAAACCATGAGGCATGAAACGAAATTCCATCTGCTACAGAGATAAAGCCCTTCTAGGAGCCAAGCAATGTTGTGCAGAAGCGAGACTGCATACCCTTAGAGGTTCTCGACTCCCAGCGAAGTGTTGCAACATCACTGTTATAAATCTCAGGACTTCTAAGCAGCTACTCCAGTGAAAAGTTAACATTTCTCTCAACATGTCCTGGTGATATGCAAAAAGTTACAAAAGCATGTTCGGAAAAAGCCAAGTACTACATGAATCAGGCTGAACGCGTGTGGAAGGAGACAAACTGACTGCCAATGTTTCCTCTGCTTTTACTCGAAAGTCTTAAAACTCGCAGCCTCTTACATGGTACTTCCCCCTTAGTATTTCTACCAAATGACAGAATGCCTTTTTCTTTTTCATAAGTATGTGCTATTTAAACATTGGGGCACATCACATACATTGAGGTAGTACCAATACATGTAAAAAGAAACGGTTACACTCTGCTACTTCCTAAACAATGTAATCCACCTTCTTGAACAAGCTTTAGGAAGACACAACCTTGATTTTAGTTATTTTTGAGAAGACAAAACAACTAAGCCTTACACCTTTACAGAACAGTGTAGACTTGATTCAATGACACAGAAAAGAAAGTGAAACTGACCTTAAATAAAAACAAATAAGTGAAACCAATTAGTTCTATCCCCTAATGCACTTTGAATGAAGAATGCAGTCAAAAGAGTAGAACTGTTTCAAATTTACAAGTCTTAACAATATTGAGTCGCCACAAAAATGTATGTGAACCTATAACACTGCTGTTATCTAGAAAAAGAGGCGTTAGTTTTTCAACCAGTTTCGCTGTTATTTTACTGTATTCACTTTAAAATAACCAACGTGTTTTCCCACACACAGGCAAGCCCTGAGGCCTTCCTGAATATAAAAGAGCTATTCAACAAAAGTAATCGCGACTGCATTCATTATAACGAGGTTAAAGTCCTACATTGTAAAACTTCGTTCCCGTCGAATCTTCATTTCAAACATCTGAAACTGATCTCCTCCTCCCCGACCCCCTACAGGTAAGCGGGCTCTTCCTGTCCCGAAGATAAAGAACACGACCCGGGGAAACACGCTTTGGGGGACGCGCTGCGGGCCGCCGGCCCCTCCTCTCCCGATGTGCCCGCTCCGCTCGGCGGCCGGCGGGAGGGACTCGGAAGCCCGGCGGAGGAGCCAGGTGGACGGCCCCACGAGGGCGGACCGGTGCGGCCGGTGGCCCGCCGAGGGGCGACCGGGTAGGAAAGTTTCTCTCTTTTAGGGTGGATTGGGGGCGGGGAAGCGAGTCCTGGGCTCCGAGGGGCGCTCGGGGGCGGGAGGCAGCAGCCACGCGGGGGGCGGTGGGCGGCCAGGGCACGCCGGGCTCCGCCGCCGGCACACGCCCACCCCGAGCAGTCCTGTGCGGGCCAGGCCGCCCCGGAGACGCCCGCCGGGCCCGGCCCCCGGGCCGAGGGGGCGGACTGGGGCCGGGTGGGGGTGGGAGGGCAGTGTCCATGGCAACCAGGGGTCCGGCCTCCCGGCGCAGCCCGGCTCTCCTGGCACTCCACAGACGCGGCCGCCGCCCCCTCCCCAGCGGCCTGGCTCAGCCGGCGGGGACGGCGCTGCCACCGGCGCGGCGGGGTCCCGGGCGGCCCGCAGCGGCGGAGGACACGGCGGGCGAGGGGCCGCGCCAGCCCCCGGCGGGCCGCGCCGGCAGAGGGGCTGCCGGGCCAGCTATGGCCGAGGCGAGCGGAGCGCTCTGCGGGCCCCACGCCGGCCAGCAGCGGGCGGAAAGGAGGCGGGAGCTTACCTGACCCGGCTCGGCGCTCGCTCCATCCCCCTCGGCCGCCGCCGCCGCCGCCGCCGCACACAGCCCAGCCGCCCGGCGGGGGACAATGACGTGCCTCCATCCGGGCACCGCCGCCGCCGCCTCCGGGTCAGCGCCGCGTCCGCAGCGCCCCGCCGGGCCGCCAGGGGGCGCGCCAAGGCTGGGTCCGCACGCGCCGCCGCCCAGGGGCCGTCGCACAGGAGGCGCGGCGCGCAGTTAACGGGCCGGGCGAGCGCGGGAGGGGCCGTCGCCAATGCGCCGCGGGCGTAGGCCAGGGCGCGCGCGTCACTGGAGCGCCGGGGCGCTGCGGGAGGATCGCGCTGATTGGCGGGCCGTGGCCGGGAGAGGTCCTACCCCGGAGCGGCGGGCGGCAGTCGCCGCGGGGCCCTAGGTCAGACGGGTGATAACCCCTGTGTCTGCTCCGGGGTCTGGCCCGCGCGGGTGCACGCCGGGCGAGTCGCCTGGGCCTCCAAAACGGACAAGAGGCCGGGAAAACCTCCCTCGTGCGATTCTCCGCTACGCCTGCGGGGCTTGTCCCTCGCCCACGCTGGCCCCAGCGGCGTGCCCGCAGGCCGTCAGACTCCACAAATTGTGTTACAGGAAGCGGAGGATATTACTCCTGAGTCCAGAAAAGGGCCGAGCCATTTCTGTCATCTCGGATCCGAGCATTCCCACAGTCTTTGGGGACACCTAGACCAGCGCTGGTTCCGGAGTGCCAGATCCATACTTCCTGCTACTTATCGGATATCGCCACCGCGAGGTCCAACAGAGAACGAAGCGATTCGTCCTTGCTTCTCCCCTCCCAAGACCCTTCTCTTCTGTTTTGGGTTCCCTGCTTTGATTAAGGACGTGGCCCTCTCTTGATCGGACCTGAGTTCCTCTCTCTCCCGCCTCCGGCGCGTAATCCCTAACACCAAGTCACACCCGCCCGGCCTGCCTAGGGGCTGTGATCCTGACCCTGCTCCCCGAGGGGACCTTTCTCCTCTCGCCACGCCCATTCGCACAATCTGCTCCCCGGCGCACTCCCGGTCAACCTTCAAAACACAGGATGAAGGGTTCAGAATCAGGTCACAAGTAGCTCCGCTCCTCAGAGCCTGTAGCCACTTGCTTGGCCCACAGAAAAGTCTGAAACTCCTTCGCCTGGCAGTGAAAGCTCCACTTCCCTCTTTTATGTATTGCAGCCATGACGAACTTTACCCAACAAACACCCCATTCCTACATCTGCTTATAGAAATCCTACCCCGAGCCTCTTCCCTGAAGTCGTAAAATCAGAATCTTAAGACTCCCCCTACAGATTGCATATATCTTATGGTAGCATTTATTTAAAACTACTAAGGAAATAAATCACTGCAGTGATACAAATATTAGTTGTGTGTTTGGACAGGAACACAGAAGTACTTCAAAGAAACAAAAAAAAGGGAAAGGATGAGTTTCAAACCTCCGAACTTCAGCGCCCACTTTCGGAATTAACAGCACAACCTACTTTCTGATGAGGAACGGTTGTGGAATTTCACCCTCGTGGCCCTTTCAACACTATGAAGAGCTTTGGAGGAACAGGCCACCCATAGGAATGGACTCAATGACTTTCAGATGATTAAATACAGAATGGGAAGGAATTAAAGAGCCAAATTCTTAATATTCACCTGGGCTTTGGGATATTTCAAAATGCTTCTTTTTTTAATACTTCACATTAGAAGCTTGGCTTCTAATTTCATTTTCCATTTCACAGTCTATTAAAAAACTGTCCCTGCAGCCACCCTTTTCACACTGTACCTGAACGCCTCAGGTCGGAAAAGGGATAAAAAAAAAAAAAACAAAGCCAAAACCATCCCTTAGCATTCCCTATCCAGAACAGGCTTTTGGAGGAGGGAATTGTATGCCCCTTCCCCTTTCCTTGGTGCCTTAAAAGCCAACATAGTGGCCCTTTTCCTCTAAAGAGGTTCAATGCCACTTAACTATAGCAGACTGACAGCATAAATGGAGACAGTCCAAAGGATGTTAGGAAGCCCCTGTCTTCAAACAATTGGTAGTAAGCAGACTTGCCCCAGAAGCTCCTTTTCCTCCATACAAGAGCTTCATCCACAGTGAGTGCTCTGTGGAGAAGATTTTACTTTGCCTCTAACACACGGTGTGACCGAAAGGCAGCCAGTTGTCTTTACCGGCATTGATTTTATGCTAAGGGCAAATTCCTACTCCCGGTAATTACAAGAGCAAAGAGCAAAAGGTGCCAGAGAGGGATACAGTAATTTTTTTTAGGTGGATGGGGACCTAAAGCTCCCACTTTGCTATGGGAGTATGAACATTTCATAGGGTCCAGTAGTACTTTGGATCCCTCAGTGTGTCCGTTGGGTCCATACTAGTCATTTCCCTGGTTCCCTAAGTTAATATCCAAATGGTCCTACTTAGCAGATGGCAGAATCCTTTCATTGTAGACCATGAGCTGTTGTAGTAGAGAAAGCCATGTGGAAGCCCCAAGACTACCCTCTCTGGCCAAAAGAGTAAACCTTGGGCGGAATGCCCCAAAATAGTGCCCTGCTCAGAGTTGCAGAAGAGGTAGGGCTGTGGTCTCCACCGAGTGCCCATTTAGTTCCCCAGTCTGACTACTGCAAAGAGTGCATGGGTCCTGGCAATGGGCTACCACAAACATAAGGAACAAGGGCTGATCCAGCACCAGCTTAACCCCACCACGGCCCCCGCCACCCCTTAGAGTTCTTCTACACCCGTAACAAAATGGGGTAGTGCATAAAATATTGTAGTCGGTCTTTGTTCTGAGCTCCTTTGGACAAACATAAACCAAGCCCCTGACCACATTTTGCCATATACACAGAGAAGAGGAAAGTGAGGAGGCGGAGGGGGGGAGTACCTACCTTTCACAATGAGTGCACAGGTGACACCATGGGCAGACCTGGCCCTGCAGCTTCGGCTGAGACACAGGTCTTAGAACACGCTGTTTGGAGACAGACAGACTAGGTGTAAATTCCAGCTCCACCTTTTATTTGTTCTTTGGACTCTCATGAAATGAAAGGCTGGTTTAATTTATAAAAGCCAACTCTATCCTAATGGATAATGGACACCCCTTCCCACCCACCCAACATAAAATATGAAAGCCTGGGAGTTTTCAAGGAAGGATGTATTTGATTTTCTGAGGACCGCTGTCCCCTCTGAAGGAACTCTGAGACCATGGCTCACCACATGTTAGACCTAGTTTATTTTTAGGTGACAGATCCCAAGTCACTGCTTTATATCTATTGCCAAAATAGTAAATTAGAACTTCAAAAGAGCCATGCAGTCCTAACTGGTGTAGTTCAGTGGATTGAGCGTGGGCCTGCGAACCATGGGGTTGCCAGTTTGATTCCCAGTCAGGGCACGTACCTGGGTTGCAGTTCAGGTTCCCAGTAGGGGATGCATGGAAGGCAAGCACACATTGATGTTTCTCTCCCTCTCTTTCTCCCTCCCTTTCCTTGTCTCTAAAAATAAATTATATATATATTTTTTCTTTTTATTAAGAGCCATGCATTGGAGATAATGCACCTAGTTTCTAGAGACCATTTAGTTTGAAATACAGAGTTATCCCACATTGTGACAATGTTCCAAATAAGGAAGGTGAAACTTAGGGTTTGGGACCAGGGTTTGTACGCTGAAGTACATGCCATTCAGGCAGGAAGAGATTTTACAAAGGTAGTGGTGACACTTGAAATGGATCCCTGAGGATTACATGGAATTTTTTTCCAGGTAAGTAAGGGATAGGAAAAGGATGCCAGGGCTTTAGAAGCAAATGACATTTAGAAGCAAATAAAGTCAGTCCCATTCTTAGAAATCTGTTGCCCTTAGAAATGTGCAAAAAAAGAAGACTGATAATACGGTTGATAACATGGGGAAGGTTCGCATCAGGGTTTGATTCAGCAGGCTTGGGTTTTCAGAGGAGCAGCTCTGAGAGGAATAGATCTAACTGGCTGGGTGAGCCTGTATGGAAAAGTGCCGCTTCTGCATTTAAATAACAGAAACCCATGCTCATCCAATTCATGAACAGCAATGGACACCATCCTAAGTAATAATTAGACATGACCCTGGAGATTTGCCCCACCTCCACTATGGAAACAAGATATCTCTATCAGAATGAAGACAAACTTGTTTTCATTTGTGTACTATACGTCTACTTGAAAAAAGAAAATACGTGAGACTCATTTAAGAGTTTTCAGGAAAGTGACTGATTAAAGGATAAATATTGTAAAAAGTCAATTGGATGTGAATTTACCTAATGCCAGTGAACTATGCACTTGAAAAAGGTTAAAATGATAAACCTCATATATATTTTACCACAATAAAAATGTCATCTGAGCCCTGGCTGGTGTGGCTCAGTGGATTGATGGCCAACCTGGGAACTGAAAGGTCGCCCATTGGGAACTGAGTTACAGGCTGGTCCCCAGTTGGGGGCCTGTGAGAGGCAACCAATCGATGTTTCTCTCCCTCCCTTCCCCTCTCTCTAAAAATAAATAAATAAAATCTTTTTAAAAAATCCATTGAAATCTACAGACCAGCAATATCTAATTAGAAAAAAAAAACATAATCTTAACTGCAAGAGCTAAAAAAAAATACTAAGGAATAAATACTAAATGGGAACAGTGTGCAGCAGGAAGGACATTCTCAATGAAGAGTTAACAGCAGCTAAGGAGGGGGCGTCCGGAGGGGCCTTCCATGTGGGAGGCGCCTTGAGACTGGCCCCCTGCGGGTGGGGTGGCAAGGAGTAAGGCCAAGTGTGGACCGGAACAACTCAGAGAGGAGAGACTCAGAGACAGAGAGGGGCAGAGGAAATCAAGAGAGGAAAGGAGAACTTAATGTCTAATCTACTTTGATGAGTATGTGAAGGAAACAATTCACAACTTTATCAAAAAAGTGTCACAACAAAGGCGCCGAACCAAGTAAAAAAATGTCAAGGAACAGGCTACCACCAGGCTCTGAGTGTCTCTGATCTGAAAGGTGATGATCCAGGGCTGATGGGTGGCTCGAGTCTTGCAAGAGTTTACAAGTGATGATATTAGGCATTGTTAAATAGAAGGTGTTATGTGCCAGACATTACTTCTAAAAATGTATTCATGTTAAATTGTTTAATTCTTGCCACTACCACATGAGGTAGGTTCTGTAAGTGTTTCCATTTTATAAATGATTAACTGAGGCAAAGAGGGATTAACTTCTTCAAGATCACACAAGGTAATAAGTGACGAGAATTCATGTTCTTTTTGTTTTAAAAGACCAAAGTTTTTTCTTTTTTTTTTTTTTTGAAGAGAGGGGAAGGGAGGGAGAGAGAGAGGGAGAGAAACACTGATGTGAGAGACAAACATTGATTGGTTGCCTCTTGTATGCTCCCCGACTGGGGATTGAACCCGCAAGCCAGGCACGTGCCCTGACCGGGAATTGAACTGGCAACCTTTTGCTTTGCAGGACGACACCCCACCAAGTGAGACACACTGGTCAGGGCCAGAATCTATGTTCTTAATGCTCTATGCCAGTACTGTCCAGTAGAACTTTCTACAATGATGATAAAGTCCTGTGCTGTCTGACGTAGTACCCACTAGTCACACACAGCGATTGAGCACTTGAAATACGTCTTGGTGTACCAGAGTGAGTAGTTCTCTGCAGGTTGGCTCTGTGTTGGGGCATTCCCTCAGCACATAGCCAGGCCATTCACAACTCTGCCTTAGCCTTAACTTCCTGCTTGTGTAGAATCTAAAGGCCAGCAGGAGTGAAAGCTGGTGAACATTTCTGGTCTTACGAAGTCTTTTCTGAGCATGCATCCTTCCATGGCTATGCACTTGACTTCCTAGATTCCTCAGCATACATGGGAATTTTTCAAGGTCCCTTTTCTCAAAGTTTCTCACTCCCCAGCTCTAGGTGTGTCAATTGTTTGTCTCCACTATTACTTGTTGGTCCTGTGCTGTAGTGGCCTATTCATTGGGCGTTCAGGGTTTTTCACGAGTATCTCCATGTAGTTGTAGCCATTTGTCCACCCTGAGAGAGTTCTGGGTTAAGACAAAGGCAGGCCTCCTGTGTCAGCCCTTCGACGAACTGCTAGGCAAGTCACCGCAGACCAGGAGAATTCCTTCAGACTAAGGTCTGCTCTCCTCCCAGACCCCGTGCCCACACTGGGAATGCCGGACCGCTGCTGTGCTGGGGCCGATGGGAGAAGTTTAAATGCCAGGACCTTCTCCCAGACTCATTCAGTGACCTTTCTCATGGCTAAGTGTTTGCTTAGTTTCTGGAAACCTCAGACTACCTTCCAGAGTTTTGAGAAAGTTGATTCTGACCGTTTTCACCAGAATTTTCAGTGTTTCTGCAGAGAGATCATCCCTGGAGGTCCCTACTCTACCATTTTGGCTTGGGCTAATATATAAAGGGTGCTTATAGATTACGTGGGAAATAGGAGAATCAGGGTCATGGAGGGGTTTCGGAGAGCTCAAAGAGCGCTCCTCGCTAGTCTCTCAGTTATTCCAATACATCATTTTCGCCACTTTCTTGGAAAAATGGTGAAAATTATGTATCAAAGTGACTTTGTATTGTCTTGTCATCTATAAAGACATTGAAATTGAGAGTGATAATTTCAGTTGAGTTGAGAACTATGGCCTTCCCATAAACATGAAGGAATGACACAGAAGGCAGAAGGGAAAAGCCAAGAAAAGAGCAGCAATGTATAATGACACAAGGTTTCAAGTGAGGAATGAGAAACAGTTGTGAAAACATGGTAACTAGAAAGCCAAGATTTACCTGGCTGGCTAATCATACAAGGAAAGATGTAGTATCTTAAATTTAAAGTAATTTCAGGAACAAAACCATAAAGTGTTTAACAATTAAACATGGTTCTTGTTTTTTGGACCAATGTAGATAAAGAAGAATAAAAATAAGGTGAGAGAGAATCAATATAATCAATAGAAGCCCAATTAGAGTAGAAAAGGTTGAATGATTTAAAAAGATATGTATGTAAAGTCAACTGACCTTCATGTATTAACAATAACAACTTAGAAAATGTTATAATCAGAGACTGATAGAGTAAATAAATAGGAAACAAAATAGTAAATGATAACCAGTAAATTGCAATAACTTGTAGAACTCAAATGAGGAATGTGATCAAACATAACCCAGGGAGACTTGCAGGAGGAGGAGCTGTAGCTCAATACGGAGTAGGTGTCATGTGTCCCCAAATTAGATTGCCATCGCGGTGAAACTGATTCCACAGGGACTCTTTCTAGGATGTAATAAATTGCTTTTAGAGTAAATATATACTGCCTTTTAATTAAGTTACAGGAGAAATGTAATGAATCCCAAGAGAATGCCTCCTGGAAGTTAGCAAACATGTTGTAAATGCTGTCTAGGCAATAGACACATTCAGTTATGAGTGCAGTTATGCACACTGGCCATCTTCCCCACAAACGGTTCACTCATTCATGCGTCAGTTTTCCATCGAGGGTCCTCTGAGCACAAGAGTGTGTATGATACAGAAAAAAAAAAATGATGGGCAAGAGACATATCAACAGTGCTCGTACTAGTGGGATTTCCACTCTGTTTCTACAGGGAGAGGATATGGAGGGAGGAAAAGGAATTGGTTTCAAAAAATAACATCTACAATGAAGTATGCTAAGTGTCGTGGGCGATGGATACAAGTGCTATGAATTGCAAGGTGGGGAGGCACTAACGTGGTGGGGCAAAGGGAAAACTGGGAGGGGACCGTTCTGGTCGAATTGTGTCCACAGACAACTTACAACCAGCTTGAGAGATAATAGTGGAGATATAGATAATGAGTGGGAGATAATAGATAATAGTGGAGATAATAGATAACTAACAACTTCATTGTACAGTTAGAACCCTGAGGCAGGAGGTTAAAAGTATTGTTACCCATAAATACAAATCCAACCTTGCCAGAAATATCAAAACATTTCCTATTGGTCCCTAATCTCTCTTCCAAAAGCTCTGAGTAAGTGGATTGAGAGATACCATGACACAAACTGAAAAAAAGTGAAGAGGAATGCCCCCACCTTAAGGTGGAAAGCTCTCAAAGAGCCAGCAGAAAAAGCTAGTTGCTGAACAATATATAAAACAGCATATAGTAAAACAATAAAAAAAGAAACCCCAAATATGTATCTTGGGTGGATACTTGTACATAAATGTATAAAATGTATGTATACATATAAATATATTTATTGTTTTTGTGTATATAATTGTATATGATATATAAGCATATGCAGTTTATATTCACATACCTATGTGTATATGAATATATGTATGCATATGTATTATGTATTATATATGCATATACATTACTTAGGTACATACCCGTCCCCACAGGAAATACATGTGATTTGTCGCTTTTGTTTTTATTGTCTTACCGTATGCTATTTTACATGTTGGCCCGCAACTTGCTTACACATATATTTGTGTTAATAAAAAAATCAGGAGGACACTCAACAGATACACTGCTTACTTCTGGGGAGAGGAGATTGGATGTAATGGTTTAGCATGCCCCTAACGCAGCAACCCCGCCACCCTAGGACCGCCTGAGGGTCGCCCTAATAGAATGCCTGCGCCAGGGGTGCATCCTGGCCAGACCAGTTCATGCCTCTCTCCCGGAAGGGGCGGAGCCTGCTGCAGAGCCCGCCCCCTAGAGCGGCGCGCAGAAGGCAGGGGCGGGGTTTCCGCTTTCCTATGAGCTAGTTCCGGTTTTAATGTTGGTCCCTGGGGGGTTTTAGTGAGGCAATGCTGGGCTTGTGGATGGGCTGAGCTGTGACCCAAGCGCGGCCAGAGATGCTGGGTGGCAGCTCCCGGGCTCCGGAGCGCAAGGCAGAGAGCAACCAGGCAGGTGCTCTGGCGGCACCGCCTGCTTTCGACTTCCCGGCCGAGGGCTCGGACCTCAGGCATGATGGCGAGGAGCCAGGTTGGGTATCAGGGCCGAGGGAACTGCTTGTGGACCAAGAACAGGGCGTTGGGAGAATGTGTGTCCAGCTCACCTCAGTTAACCGTTGAAAAGAAAAGTCACGATCGTCAGAAAATCTTCTCGCCTTAAAGCAGGAGAATAAGGGATGTTAGAGGAAGACATTCCCAGCAGGCTCTGAGTTACTCGGATTTGGAAGATAACGGTTAGCGCACGGCAGCTAGAGTCAAGTCTCCGAGGAGCCAAAACCAAATGATCAGAGCTAACCGAAGAAAGTAACGATGTTGGGTAACAGTTACAAAGAGCGGGCCGTCCATAAGTCAATTCATTTAATCCTCACTGCAACCTTGTAGGGTTAGGTGGTCGTAGAATCTTCTTTACAAATGAAGAACCGAGGGGCTGATTAAATATTTTTTGTTTAAAATCATAGCTAGTAGTGGTAGGATTCACTGCAAACACTAAACTTGGTACAAGTGTATTTTGTCGAGTTGTTTGTAATAGTGACAAATACATTGCAGACACCTAATTCCCCTTAGGTTAGGGGAATGGCTAAATTAACCATGGAATATCCAGTTATGGAGTACTATTGTTAGACAAAGATCAGGAGTTCCCCAGGATGGATATATTTTGGGGTGGAGAACGAAATGAAAGTTGCAGAACAACATAGCTATTCTTTTAAAACTAGCCCTCTCAGAACAATGCTGTTTTTTTTTTTTAAATACATCGATTCGTTGCCTGTCGCAAACCCCCAACTGGGGACCTGGCTTGCATCCTAGTCATGTGCCCTGACTGGGAATGGAACTGGCGACCTTTCAGTTAACAGGCTGGCACTCAATCACTGAGCCACACCAGCCAGGGTGAAACTGCTATTTTATCGTATAAATTTGTCTAAATGAATAGAAAAAGAACTGGAATAATATACACTAAACTGACAATGGTGAGTAGGAATGGGTTGGGGGGCAGTTAAGGCGAAACAACTTTGTGAGGTTTTTTTTTTTGGTGTGGTCAGATATATATATATATATATATATATATGTATATATGTATATATTCTTGATATAAGCATTACTTTTAAAAGTTAACAAAAAGTTACATTTTTATCCTTTGAGCGCCCACTCTGATATAAATGGCATTTGAATAATATGAGAAATAAAATCCAGCATTAGGGTTAAAGAAGATTTGAGAGTTATGAGAATATGAACATAAAAGTAAAGCTTTCTCACTCTGGCTGGTGTGGCTCAGTGGATTGAGTGTGGGCTTGCCAACCAAAGGGTTGTCGGTTGGATTCCCAATTAGGGGACATGCTTGGGTTGCCAGCCAGGTCCCCAGTAAGGGGCGCATGAGGGGCAACCACATATTGATACTTCTCTCTCCCTCCCTTCCCTTCTGTGTAAAAATAAATAATTTTTTTTTAAAATTGTTAAACCGAAAGGTTTCTACTGTCTCTTGCATCTCTGGGGTTGAGGCCCAGAATTGGAAATGATTTAAGTCCAAGGATTGAAATGGGAGTGATCCACTCTAACTGGCAGGAACCCCATGAAATTGCCATTTGAAATGTGTTGGCTGACCTGAAGAATATTAAGAAACAATGTGAAAAAGAAAACAGTTTGGGATTGAGATCCCTTAGTTTTCACCTTATTCGGGAAAGTAAAGAGGAAAGCAGAAATAGCTATGCTCACCTGAGAAGTTCGTTTAGATCTGGGACTTCCCCTCATATGGTTGGCGAGACTCCCCTCATGAGGGTTCTAATCCTGATGACAGCACAGCTGTTGCTTGGTAGCCGGTCAGGTCAACAGAATTTTCACCAGGCATCCGCTTAGGCCTTTCCTGACCCTGTTGGATGCTGAAATCTAGTTTAGCATATGCATTTACTTATTGCTGTGTAACAGCTTACCCCCAAACAAGCATCTGTCTTCTGACACAGTCCCTGAAAACCAGGAATCTGAGGGTGGGGCAGCTTGCTGTTGTCTGGCTCCGTCTTCAGGTTGCAGGCAGACAGCTGTCCTGGGCCGCACTCATGTTAGGGTCCTGCTGGGGGCGCAGGGTCTGCCCCGGACACTTCCCTGTGGTTGGCAGCACTCAGTTTCTCATCACTCGGGCCTTGCAGTGAGGCTGCTCACAAGAGCAAGACGAAAGCCAGTGTCTTTTATACTAATCTTGGAAGTCTCTTATCATTAGTTCTCCATATGCTGATGATCATACAAACTAACCTGGGCACAATGAGAGAGGAAACTGAAGGGTGTGGAACCAGGGAGCAGAGACCATTGGGGATCATCTTGGGGGCTAGCAACCATGGTGTGGGACCATTTCCCAAGCTCTGTCTCATTGATGATTACTAGATATCTGCAGGGTGGCTAGAGCTCTGGTCCTCTAGTTGAGATAAAGGAGTAAGAGACAAACTGGAGAAGACTGAAAATTCCAGGGCCACAGCTGTAGTTTCCTTCACATCAGATGAATACATACTCAGGGATGGTGATAAAATGTATACAACCACAGTTTTACACAATATACTGAGCTATTTCATTAGTTACCTTATATAACCTTAAGCTTCTGTTTATTAATCCATCCAACTGAGACATCTTGTTTTTAAAATTTAAAAAAAATTACTGGTGTGATATTGGTTAATAAAATTATACAGGTGAGACAGTATCTTTTAAGTCCCCATTAAGTTGATGATAAATTTCTTCCTCTTCCAATTTTATTTCTTCCAAACATGTATGGATATACCATTAATTTATCTACTAAGATTTATAGCATTTACCTTCTATTGGGTACTAATAATTAAATGTTCATGTAACATGATGATTAACAGAGGTAGCTGGTGAGGGCATCCTCTGGTGTTACTTATCTCTCCCCCTCAATTGAGAGAACTGACTTTGAAGTCCATGTGGATATTGATGTGTCGGCTTCACATTAGGGGGCTTGGTGACGGGGGAGGTAGAGGAGGGTAGGCACCTGTGCACACACAGACATGCGAATACACACAGAGATGTACGCAGACACACACACATCTACACTGTGAGAAAGAAATCCTACCCCGGGATACCAGCTCTTCACTTTGAGAGCCCTTGCCCTTGCCATGGGAAAATTTCCATTTTTTTGCTTCACTATGAGGGAAAAGCTGTAAATTTGTTAGGAAGATTGAATGAGTTACTGTTCATAAAAGTACTTAGAACAGAGTGAGGGAGTGGGGCTGACTCAGTGCTTAGTAAACATTAGCTATTATTATTATAAAGCCTTCTGCAATTGTTGATTTTTAAAATTACAAGTGATAATTATTTCTCATTTGTATATCTAGCAGTCTAATTTATCTAGCAGATACACAGTAGGAAATACATATTTTCTCGAGTAATTAAAATTCCACTCACTGCATCTGTTGTTTCAGGGCCCATGATTAGACATGTGAATCTGGTTGATTCATTCTAAGTGTTCTATAATATTTGTTTGCATATATAATGCATTTATTTATTTCTCTATTGATGGATATTAGGCCATTTCTGAATTTGCTATTACAGTGTTCCAAGAAATACCCTTATACACATATACGTGGGCACATATAGGGGTGTCCAAAGGGAACACACAGAGGGGTTAATTACCAAATGTTGGCTATGCCCCATTCAACTTTACTCAGCATTACTAAATAGCTATTTAGAATTTATGATAGTTTCTATTTCTCTATATTCTTACTAGAACTTATGTACAGAAATGTTTAATTTTGCAAATATGACAGTTTAAAATATTTCATCACTTAATTTGCATTTACCTGTAACTAGTGAAATTTGTGCATCTTTTCTTATGTTTATTGGCTATTTGGGGTCCCTTCTTGGTTAACCTTGTATTTAATATATATGTTTACATGCTGTATTATGCTTTTATATTTTTAATTATTTTGTAGGCTGCTTAGATATATTCTGGATATAGAACAAATGTTGACTCACATTTTAGGTTTGAACAAGTGGATGGACTGTGCTATTTAAATGGATGAAGAGGCATAGTGGAAAGCAAGTTTTAGGAGGACTATCAAGAGTTCACTTTAAGGCAAACTGGAGATGCTTTTGTGCAGTTCCAGAGAACAAGTCTGTGCCGCAGAGATACATCCGGGAGTGGTCAGCTTGTAGATGGCATGGAAAGTGATAGCAATGTATGTGCTTATCTCCTGAGAAGACTTGGGGCAACATGACAAGAACCCACAGAATTATACGTTTGGAGAAGGAGGACCCAGAAAGGGATGCTGAGTTGGAGGACGAGTAAAGTAGAGGAAAACTAGAATTGTGTGATATCATGGAAGCCAAGAGAGAAACCTGCTCCTTATTTTTCCTTTAGTTTTTGTAATGACTGTGTAAGATTTCATTGCCTGTATGTACCTAATGGTTCTTTTATATAGAATTTGGTTTATTTTGGTGCTTTTCTATTATACACTTTGATGAACATTCTTATAGATTCATGTTTTTTTCTCCACTGATTATTTCCTTTGGATATACTCTTATATGTAGGTCGAAGAGTATGCCTATTTAAAAGGTCTCACTATAAGTTGCATGTGACTTCTGGAAAGATTTCTTTCTTTAAAAAAAAAGATTTTATTTATTTATTTTTAGAGAAAGGGAGAAAGGAAGGGAGAGAAACATCAATGTGTGGTTGCCTCTCACATGCCCCCTCACTGGGGACCTGGCCCACAACCCAGGCATGTGCCCTGATTTGGTAATCCAATTGGGGATCCTTTGTTTCGAAAGCTTGCACCCAATCCACTGAGCCACACCTGCCAGGGCAAGATTGCCTTCTATTATGTTCCAACCAGAATGAATTTGCTTTTTTTCTGCATTCTCATGGTGGTGAGAAAGTGTGAGAACATTTTTAATAGTTGCCAAGTATGCTATTGTATGGTTGTTCATAATGTATTTCGCCAATTACATTGATTTCTTTTTTCTGGTATTACAACCAGTGTTGTAGTTGATAGTTTTTTTTTAAAGCTTACTCTTTTTGCTTGCTCTTAACCTGTTCCCTAGAATAATTCCCAGAAAGTGGAAATGATAAGTCATAAGTATTTATATTTTTAAAGCTGTGGAAACATAGATAAATCACCTTCCAGAAAGTCTGTGCTCTTCTTATCAGCAGGGCATGAAAAAGGACATCCCTAATCTTTGGGAATTATCTGACGGACTGCAACTTCCAGAATGACTTGATATGAAAACTATGCACGAATAAAATTCTTTAATAATGTTTGCACGTTGCACGTCAGATTTTGAGGCCCCAAATCTGAAACGCTTGTATTCCAGCTGTATTATCTCATCTGTGATCCAAGAATTATTTCCACCAGCATCTCCAGAGGGCAAAGAGGGAGGAGTTTTGAAGCTAAGGGCTTCAAAAATTAATCCAGTGTGGCCGTTAGATCACTTGGGAAAGGCTGTTCCAAGTTTGAAATCATTTCAGCTGAAAGTTCTGTTCAAAACCAACAGAATTTTTATTTTGGCATCTAGTTGGCATTTCCCGTTTTTGTGTTTTTTTTGGGGGGGGACGAATTTCCATTTTGTGTGGTTTAACGGTTGACCAAAATAGGTTCAATTTTTGTGGACAAGGGTCTCGTAGGTGCTTTTGATTTTTTTTCTCCAAACAAATGACAAATAGTCACTGTTGTCTGTAAAAAGTAAACATTTGGGTTAGAATCTCTGCAGACACCCGATTCCTATAGCGGTTTCCGAGTTTTGGCGTGAGATACCAGCGCTCTGATTCATCTGCGGGTACTCAGGTCTCGAGGACACTGACGTGGGGCACCCAGGAGTGCAGGCCCGGGCTCACCTTGGCGCGGCAGGGTAAGTAGCCCGGTAGCCCGAGGACCAGACCACTAAGACGCCTGCGCCCGGGGTCACTCCTTGCAAGACTGGTCCAACCTTCCCCCAGGAAGGGGCGGAGCCCACGCCAGGCCCCTCCCCCAAAGCTGAGTGCTGGCGGCCTCGGCAGGTCTTCCGCTCTGAGAGGGCTACTTCCGGATTCGTTGGCGATCGCTGTGGTAGAGGTTTCAGGAAGCGCTGGGCTGGTGGGCGTCCCGGGCTGCGGCCCGCGCTGGGCCCGCGATGCTCGGGGGCCGCTCGGAAGGACGGGATCGTGAGGCTGAGGGCGACGGAGCGGGGGCTTTGCCTGCGCCGCCTGCAATCGACTTCCCGACGGAGGGCTCGGAGCCCAAATATGATGGTGAGGGACCCAGAATGCCGCGGCGGCCCTCTCCTTGCCCCGTCCGGGTTCGCTCCAGGACCTGGGCAGTGGCTGGATCCGGGCTTCAGCGGGGCCCCAGCAGTACAGCGCCGGAGGGGGGGGACGGCGAGCGCCGGAGGGGGGGGACGGCGAGCGGGCCGTCGGGTAATGTAAACATTTATTGAAACGAGGGTCTGCGACCCGCTCGTTTGTTCATACTTCTGTGCTTGGTTTCCTCTGCGGACTCGGTGTCCTCAGGCCTCTCTATCTCCCAGGCCCTGGGCGGTTTTGCCGGGCGGTGAGCAGGAGGAGCTTTGCCATCTGCTAGGACGGGACTTGGCGGACCCTACGCGCGGGAAAGTTTGGGCTGAGTTTTGATTTGTTGCTTCTGTTGCTTCGTTTCCCCGGTAGGGTAGCTAAGACTTCTTATAGTGAGGCAGTATGGAAATCCTTCTCTTCGGTTAAAAAAAATGCCCGAGTTTTCTCGAGACTTTTTGCTCACTGGGACATGCCTGCCAAGGTCTTCAACAACTTAAAATGAGAGGGACTTCAAACATTGACTCTACCCAGTCCAAAGTAGTCAATGATAGTATTTTAAGGAAAGGGCAATAAGCTTTTTAATTGCAACCAGTTGTTTTGGCGGTTTTAAAAATTAAGTTGTGCCATCAAGAATGAATACATTGATTTTAAAAAAAGCACGAATACCTTGATTCAGGGAAGTTTTCACTTCACGGTCGTTCAAATGTGATGACTGTACAGAATGCACATTCAACTGAAGCATCAAACAACTGTTAAGATGTTAAAATCGATTTAAAGTTGCAAACCGAGTTGGACAGGTTTTAATTTCTTCACTTCTTTGATTTTCATCCTCAGTACCACCTATAATTTTTGATGCCAAAGGGAGACGAAAACAGACTTAACGGGACAGTTGTAAGATAACTACTTTTCAGCAGTCAGCCTGATTTCTCTAATGCGCTTTATTAGAACAGCTCCATAACACAGGGTCACGTCATAGGAAAAGCCCCAGCTGTAAACATGCAGGTTTGCCTTTTCTGTAGGATTGTGATAAGGTTTTCTGCAATTTGAAGATTATTCCCGAAGGGCGTGATCTTAGATTAGTTTCTCTTAAAAATTTTCTTCTCCTAGATTATTAATGATACTGTTTTGTTTACATATTGCTTCTCTTCCAGAGAGACCCAGAGTGTTGTATGTGAACAGTAAGATCTGTGAAAAAATGTACCTCCTTTTGTATATAATGGACGTCAGACCAGAGTAGTTAAGTGGTTTCTCGAAGGTCTGCTGTGTGATGTGAGAAAGTCGCACTGCCAGTTAGTGGTAGAGGCAGAAAATTCAAAGCCTAGGTGTGCTCTAAAACCTGTGCTCTGCAGTTTGTTGCGCGGGGATTCTCCAGAGCCAGCGTCAGCCTTGGGTCAAAGTGACTGTTTTTGCTTCTTTTCCCCTGAAGTAGGAGGGCCAACAGGAAGCCCATTATTGCATTCATTGATTTTCTTCTTTCACCCGACACAAGTTTCCCAGAATTTTTATTTCGGGTTAATCTTCCATGTTCCTCTTTCGTTTAGTACTATTATTATTGTTCTTAAGCCTCACCCAAGGATATGTTGATTGATCCTAGAGAGAGAGGAAGGGAGAGAAATATCAATTGGTTGCCTCTTGTATAAGCCCCAGCTGGGGATCGAACCCACAACCTAGGCATGTGCCCTGAGGAGGGGGTTGAACTGCAACCTTTTGGTGTATTGGACGGTGCTTCAGAGAACTGGTGGCCAGGGCCCTCTTGCATTTACTAGTGGGCCATTTGGTTCATACTTTCCTGAGGAGATTGAATTATCCCATTCCACTTTGTCTGCTCCTTTCGTACTTGGCAGAGGTCCAGACCACCTCTTTCACCTAGGATCTAGATCTTTTTTTTTTTTAAGATTTTATTTGCCTATTTTTATTTTTAATTTTTCCTCTTGTTTCCCCTGTTATCCTCTTCCCCCTCCCCTCTATTTGTTTATTTTTAGAGGGGAAAGGAGGTAGGAGAGAAAGGTCACCTTGTTTGCCTCTTACACACCCGCTACTGGCGACCTGGCCTGCAATCCAGGTATTTGCCCTGACTGGGAATCGAACTGGCCACTTTTGGGTTGCAGGCCAGCACTCAGTCCACTGAGTCACACCAACCAGGTCACACCAACCAGGGCTAGATTTTATTTCTTATTCTTTTCTAAGGGGATGTGACCTCACCTTTCCCTTTAGCCACTTTCCTTTGGTCTCTTGACCAGAACTGCAAGGGGGGAAGCTTTCAGCTTCAGCCTTTATTTCCTTTCAGTTTTACTCTTTCTTGCATTAGTAGTTTATTCACTGGTGTTTTTAATGTTGTCATTTTCTTATTATATTAGGTTCATTTGGCTCCACTGACCAGCCATTCTCTTTTGTTGTTATTATGATTATTAAAAAGTAGAATTTTCTCATTATAGAACATAGAAAAGTATGAGTATAAATAAGCAGAAAACCCTCCTAACCATAACCTCAGCACTGTTAAGAATTCAGTATATTATTTTAAAAAATAACATTACAGAATCTGTTGAAAATATAGAAAAGCCTGAAGAAGAAATTTAAAAAGAAAATTTAAAAACCATGATCTCATCACCCAGAGATTAGTGTTCAGATTTTAGCATAGCCAGAGACAACTTAGATGAATTTTGTGTTTAACAATATTTGTCAAAGAAGGGTCTCATGCTGGGTTAAAGAATTCTATCTGATTTTGTGCAAATAAGAGACATTTAGAGAAATCGTTCACAAAACTTTAAAGGAGTAAGGAAGAAAAAGGGAAGGTCACCTATATTGGCATCCCAGAGAATAGCTCACTGCTAACAATTTGGTGGATTCATTTGCTAGTGATTGACAGCTGCTGTATGCCAGGGAGATGCCAGGTGCTCAGGAGCAACCAGGCTGACTGTGACCAAACAGCATGTCCACTGTAATTCATTCCTTTTATAAATTCTGTTCATAGATCATTGAAAACATCAGAAATTTTGTCTGTGTAGTTCTTTCCATTCTTTGTATGTGTGTAGATTTATAGAGCTATAAAATACATGTATTTTAAAATTGCGATGTTTTTATTTGTTTGTTTATATTTTATTTATTTACTTTTAGAGAAGGGAAGGGAGGGAGAAACAGGGAGAGGAACATCAGTGTGTGGTTGTCTCTCGCGCGCCCCCTGCTGGGGACCCAGCCTGCAACTCAGGTTTGTGTCCTAGACAGGGAATCAAACCAGCGACCCTTTGGTTTGCAAGCCGGTGCTCAATCTGCTGAGCCACACCAGCCAGGGTGTGATCTGTTTTTTTTAAAAATATTTTTCTGATATTTTCTCTCTTTTTTTAAGATTTTATTTATTTATTTTTAGAGAGGAGAGGGAGAGAGAGAGAGAGAGAAACATCAATGTGCGGTTGCTGGGGGACATGGCCTGCAACCTAGGCATGTGCCTTGACTGGGAATCGAACCTGCGATGCCTGGTTCGCAGCCCGTGCTCAATCCACTGAGCTACACCAGCCAGGGCTGATCTGTTTTTTAAATGAGACGTTATGTTAACATTCTTTGGTCATAAATTAACCTTTAAAATATTATTTTATGATCATCACATTCTGTACTACCATTTATTTAGTCTTTGCTCTATTGTTGGAAAGTAGGTTTGTCTTTTTTTCTTTTACCATTAGGAATAGTAATGGGTTTGATATCTGTATACATACATCTTTGTTAATATCTGATTTTTTTCCCATCAGAACAGATCCACAGAGTAGAATCTGTTGAGTAAAAGAAGTACATTATTTTTAAAAAATGGTTTTGATTCATTTTGCTGAAACAATGACCATAAAGATTGTGTTGGTTTGTATGAAATTATCTGTCTCTCCTCAGATTCATTAGTATTACTGTTTTATAGCCTATTTCTTTGACTTGATAATGGTTTATTTATGATATAATCTTTCTAGACACCATTGTTTTTAACAGCTGCATAGTATTCTGTTATATGTATATAACATACCTAACAACTGTAAATATTCTAAAGTGTTAATGCTGAACAGTGTGTGTGTATGTGTATGTGTGTGTGTGTGTGTGTGTGGTCTGTCCAGAAAGAAGTATTCAGCTATATAATATGAAAAATAGAGACATTTATTAAAGGAGATAAAAGATATGAGACACATTGTACACAGGACAGTGACACCTCAGCCCCTTTAAATTAGGCACCTTGGGATCTAACACAGTTCTCCTAACCACCATCATCTACTCCGTCAAATCTCATTGACGATCTGAAATCTCTTTCCTTTCAAAGGTGATTTTAGTTTTGGGAAAAGCCAGAAGTCACAGGGCATCAAATCTTGGCTGTAGTGGGGCTGAATCACCTGGGTGATTTGATGTTTCACCAAAAAACTCTGCATGAGACATGGTGCATGAGTAGGTGTGTTGTGGTGATGAAGTTGCCGATCCCCAGTTGTTCAGAGCTGCGGCCTTCTGAATCATCCGAATAGTTTCTGTGGAGGAATGTTCAAGCTTACTGCAAAATTTGATACGGATTCATTGCTCTACTTGTTCAGTCGTTTTGAATACAATGGCCACACAGTACACACGCTCACTCAACAGTGTCTGCTGCCCCCACTGACTAGTACCATGAAGCCATTGTTCACTCATGTGCATTCCAGTCCACTCTCCTCAGCTGTCCGGTTACATCCATGTCACACCAGCGGTTCTCGTTATATTAACAATGGCTGGACTTTTTCTGGACAGACCTTGTATATATCTGATGTGCTTTGTGGAGTTATTTCCTTGGTATGTTTTTCCAGAAATAGAAGCACTTGGTCAGGGTTTTGCACATTTATGTTTTAGGATGTTTTGCCAAAGGTCGAAAACACTTTTACCCCTTTGGGTTTGAAAATGTCTCCTTTTTTTTGGTCTGCTTTTTTATGCCCAGAACAATACCAGGTACCCTGGCTTTTAATAGGTGCCAATCTGATGGCAGAGCCTGTACTGAAATTATTTTAATATGTATGTCATTAGTTACTAGTTATGTTGAAGCTTTTTGAATTTTTAATTTTGCTTAATTTTTAGTAGCTTATAAAAGCTCTGAAATTTTATTAACCTTTTCTTCTTGTCCTGTGGAGTACAGATACATGTACTGTGTTTGAATTTGTGGTTTATGTTTTAACTTTAAGATGCCTTTACACAGAGAGGTTTGTACATGGCCACATTTTTCATTCTTTTTCGTTCTGACACTCAAGTATTCATTTAAGGTGAACAGCTCACCTGCGTATGTGCAGGTCTGTTTTTGGCCACCTATATATAGTTAAGAGAAGAAATTTGTGACTGAAATCTGGATTTGAAAAATCGGGCTTTCCCAGGACCCCTGGTAGTTCACAGAGGAGAGTGGAGTAGAGTATTCGAAATGGAACAAGTTTAGCAGGTGTGGGACATGGCCCTTGTTTCTGCAGGGCATTTCCTGTTGAGTGGGGTCAACAGCTATAGAGAGTTTGAAGTGTCTCATCTTGCCTCTAACAAGCCCTCTTGCCAGTTTCTGCCATTGACCAACACCTCCCTGCTTCCATTCTTAGCATTTCATTCCTAGGGTTTCAAGTCCTAGCCAGTCCATTTCTTTCCTCCATGTGTCCATCCCTCCGCCTCCTTCACTAGCTCACCCTAACTCCTTGCTGGCTCTTGCACGCCTCCTTCCAGGCCACCTGTTCACAGTTCTGAGACAGTTTCCTTCATTGTGTTTTTGGCTTGTTTAATGTATTAATTACACAGTAAGTGAGAATGTATTGACCTTCAGTGCACACTTGTCAGTCTGGTTGGTCTTGCATAGTGGAAAGAGGACAGTGGGCCTGGAAATTCGTCCGGTCAGCCTGCCAACAAGTTCCTTACCCTCTCTGCAAGGTCAGTGTCCACGTCTGCGGCGTGGGTAGCACTTACCTTTGCCTGTATCGGGAAGGCTGAATGAGCTTGTGCATCTGAAACACCTGTGCATAGTGCAGCATGTGCTCAGAGTAAAGTTGTCGTCCTTCTTCCCCTTCCCTTTCTCCTCTGCCAAACTTCTGTCTTTATGCTTGGGCCTCGGCACTCTTCTTGACAGAAGGAAGCTGTGCTACTCATGCTTGTTTGCTTGAATACTCATTCATTCATTCATGTCTACCTTTGTGCCCATCGTTACTACCAAACCTTTCTTCCTGCCCCCAATGGCATCTTTCTGCTAGTTTTCCAGCTTCCAGAATTCAAGTCAAAACTCAACCACAGAAAGTCCGTCTTGATTAACCCCACACAGCTTAACTACTGTTTTGTTTTTTCTTGCCTTTAATTGATTTTTTTAAAGATTTTATTTATTTTTACAGAGAGGGGAAGGGCAGGAGAAAGAGAGGGAGAGAAACAGCAATGTATGGTTGCCTGCCACATTCCCCACGCTGGGGACCTGGCTGGCAACCCAGACATGTGCTCTGACTGGGAATCAAACTTGTGACCCTTTGGTTCACAGTCCGGTGCTCAGTCCACTGAGCCACACCAGCGAGTGCTCTTGGCTTTAATTTAAATAGTTTCATTAATTAGAATGTGCTGCTTTGTCATTCTGAGATGTGTTGATTATTTATGACAATTACTTCCTTTTCTGATTTTTAGAATCTGATGTTCCAGCAGAGCTCCAGGTGTTGAAAGGACCCCAGCAGCAGCCGACCTTCCCTTTTGCAGTTGCCAACCAGCTCCTGCTCGTTTCTCTGTTGGAGCACTTGAGCCATGTGCATGAACCAAACCCACACCGTTCAAGACAGGTGTTTCAATGTCAGTAAGAGTACATTCATCTTTTTGTTTTAAAAAGATTCATTTATTTATTTTTAGAGAAATGGGAAGGGAGGAAGAGAAGGAGAGAAACATCAGTGTGTGGTTGCCTCTCTTGTGCCCCCTACTGGGGACCTGGCCTACAACCCAGGAGTGTACCCTGACTGGGAATTGAACCCGTGACCCTTTGGTTCGCAGGCTGGTGCTCAATCCACTAAGCTACACCGGCCAGGGCAGAATACATTCATCTTGCTAACTAAAACTTGTAATACTATTATGTTATTTAATGCTGTGGGTCTGAGAAGTGGCGGGTATCTAAAAATTTGAAATAAGCATTAATAGTTTAATTTTCTAAAATCATTTTATTTTGCTTTGAGTAATTCCTCATGAATATAATTACTGGGGGCCCTAAAAGATTAATGACCATAAAATTGTGAATATTTAAATAAATAAAAGATAGCCCTTTTGTGTCTATAACCTGATATTTCATATAATTTGTGAAGATCTCTTATGGTTTAGTCAATGAGCAGGTAGATGAAAAGCACAGACACTCATTCTGAACCTGTTCTTTTTTTATTTTATTTTACTTTTTAATTACAAGAGAAAGTTACAGAGGTAGTAGAGATGAGCCAGCTGAGCTGCGTCGGCTCAGGGAACGAGTGGCACAAGCAGGAGAAGTGTCCTTCAACTGGGAGAGAGGCGGACGAAGGTGACGTGCCCGGGGCACAGGCCGGGCGCCCCTGAGAGGCAGCGCGCTGAACCGGTTCTTGACCACAGCACCGGAACGGCAGTGTTTTGCATTGTTGAATAGGAAAGTATTTTCCTCCACACACAAATGTGTGTTTATCTTTTCTCCTATGCCAGCCAGTTCTCTGACACCAGCTAGGTGTCCTACAATTCAATTCAATTTTGAGGCTGTCTGCGTGGAATTAGTCTCAGATACCATAGGTTAAGGGCTCAGTCCCGCAACCTGCCCTTGTTTCAGGTGCCAGTTGCAAGTAGTGGGTCCTCAGGTCCCTCAGGTTACTCATACTTGTGTCCAACTGGGATATAAATTGGGATGCCCACTATCCCCCCTACCCTCAGCTTTGATAAGTTGCTATAATGGCGGTACTACTCAGGGAGACACTTACTTATGCTGATAGGTTTATTATGTACTGAAGGGTATGAGAATGGAAACAGGTGAACAGCCAGCTGAAGAGGCACACAGGGTGAGGTCTGGGAGGGCCCCGAGTGCAGGAGCTTCTGTGCCCATGGAGTTGGGTTCACGACTCTCCTGGCACGTGTTTGTGTTTACCAAGAAGCTCTGAACCCTGTGTTTTAGGGATTTTTCTGAGGCTCCATCATGTTGGCACAATCAATTATGAATTCCCTGTCCAGGGAATGGGGGCTGGAACTGAACGTCCTAAGCGTCTAATCATGACTTGGTCTTTGTGGTGACCAGCCCCCACCTTGAAGCTCTCCAGGGGACCCAGCGACCTCCTTAGCATGCAGGAAGACACTCACCACTCCGGGGAGTCCAGGGGTCTTGGTCTTAGGAGCTCTTGTGTCAGAACCTGGTCCCAGACTAAATGTTACAAGAAAAGTTGCTGCTCCCAGCACCGTGAACACTCTGGAATTACAACAGGTTTAGGAGGTGTGTGCCAGGAAGCAGAGACAAAGACCTAATAGGTTCTAGTTCCACCACAGTTGTTGAAAATGTGTGTTTTAATACTGCCCTAATTACCTGTATGGGAAACGTAAGCACAGGAGTGAGCAGATTTGTTGAGCGTGTTGACTGTGGCTCAGCTCATTGTCTGAGACCAGTGCGGCCTCTTCAGTAGCTCCAGGTAGAGAGTCTAAGGATCTTTCTTACCAGAAAAGTCTTTTCAGGTCTTGTTTGGTGCTGGGAGTTCTCAGACTCATAGATACTTTTGAGTGATCTTAGAATGTAATGTTTTGCTTAAAGGTAGATTTTCATTTTGATAATTACAGCCCATGAAAACGGTGAATGTTCTTTGTACAGTGCATAATATGTGATGGGGTGGATTGTACAGAAGGGGGTGTTCTGTAGATTTCTAAGCATCAGTAGCCGGGAATTATTATTTGGGCTCACCGTATAGAAAAGCAGGTTATAATGATTTTAATACAGTAATCTTGCTCCTAATGAAAGCAAACCTGCAAATCTTACTGATTTTAAGATATTTTTAAATTCCTTTTTAAGTGACTGAACTTTTATACAAAGTCTTTTTGAATGTTTTTGATGTGATTCAGTTAGTTGGTCATCTAAATGCAGAGTTTTCTGTGTAGAAAGATATCCTCTATGGATTTGGATTCCGCAAGTGAGCAAAGGCCAGTGCTTGTGTAGAAACTTCTGAGAAGCCCAGGGTCGTGACTTCAGACTTGACTTTCCCCCTGTAGTTGGTCTGCACACACATCACATATGTGCTTTTTCTCTGTTGGTTAAAGATATTCCATAGTAGAAAACAGTAATTAATACTCACTTTTGTTGTCAGTTCTAGTTATCTGTTGCTACTCTTGCCTTTATTCTTACTCACCTCAGTGTCTGTCTGCAAAATGCAATATGTTTATATGTCAGAAGACTACTGTGATTACATTTTTCTTGCCTTTTTGAATGATGGACCTTAGAACTTTCCTGCCCAGCCAGGAAAGGTAAACAAATGACTGTCCAGTGTCAGAGGAGTAGCCACAGACGTGCTGCTGACCAGGGAGTGTGCCACTCGTTCCTTCAGTTGTACGGAATGAACCTCCAAGTGGTAATGCGTGTACAAACATGGCTTTTCCTTACAGACGCTGTTACTCCTCTCTGAGCTCTGCGTACTCTCTAAAATCGCCATTTTATTGATGGCCTAATCATTTTTCCATGTTGTTTTCCTAGTGCTTTGTCAGACCTTCATCAAAATGGGGCTGCTGTCTTCTTTCACCTGCAGTGATGAGTTCAGCTCACTGAGACTCCATCACAACAGGGCCATCACTCATTTAATGCGGTCCGCTAGAGAGCGGGTCCGGCAGGTGAGCGCCGAGACGGCCACGCCGTGTGCAGCACAGGCGTGCAACACTTTGCTTCAAGAGGATGTATTTTAAAGCGTTAGGGAATCCTGATTATAAGACAGGTCTATAGAAATGCTGACTTTAACTTGTTTATTTAACAAGTGTTTATGAGTGACTGCTGCTGTGTTAGGCGCTCTTGTACCTGCAGTAAACAAAATAGAATACCTGCCTGCCTGGAGCTTCTGTTGTGAAGAGGGGGCGGTAAACTACGGGAAAGTAAAAATAAGTAAAAATAAATGGGGGGCTGGGTGGTGATAGGGTGAAGGGGAAACCTAAAGCAGGGAAGGGACTTGGCAAACGTGTGACTATTCCAGAGTGGGCAGGGAGGGCCTCGCTGTGACTCAGAGCCAGGAGCTGAGGTCCGAGGAGGAGCCGTGTGGAGCCTGGGAGGGAAAGTACTTCCCCAGGGAGCAGTGTAAGAGGCGTGTGGGGAGCTGACAGGCAGCCTTGTGGCTGCAGTCAGCAATGGGGGGAGCATGGGGGTTGGGGGGCAAGAGGGCAGCGAGAGGGATGATGGAGTCGGCTCCCAAGACCATTGTAATTGGTTTGCACTCAGTAAAACAGTCAGCATTGCAGGATTTTGAGCACAGGAGTGACATCACCCGACTTAATGTTTTAATGGGGTCAACCAGCTCTGTGTTGAGGACAGACCGAGGGGGCCGAGGGCAGAAGCAGAGGTCAGGTGCAATCACACAGGCCGGGAGAGGTGGTGGCGGCGTGGAATGGGTGGTAGCGGTGGCGATGTGAGACGCGGTCAGAGTCTGTATGTATTTTCAAGGTAAAATCAACAGTACTTACCGAGGGAGCTCCTTGGTGCGCTCTCCACTTTGTCAGTAGACAGCAAGAACATAGCGTTTTCAGTAGTGATCTTCTAGGTCGGAGAGGAATAGTTTCAATTGTAAACTTCTGGGTAACGTTGAAAAAGCCATTGAGTCCTTTTAATTTTTTTAGTATTGTGTACACATTTGGGACTATCAATATGGCATTGAATTTTGATAGATACCTTATTTCATGATATTTTTGAAATACTTTTAAAAATAATTTTTTTGTTGTTAGGATCCCTGTGATGATAATTCTCATATCCACAAGATCAGGTATGTATTAAATACTTTTATGATTATTTAAAGATTAAACTACCTAAAAGAAGTCAGGATTAAGATTTATCCTAAATTAATCAGAAATTAATCTTGAGTTAAAAAATATTATAGTTGGTATAGTTTATGAAAATTAAAAACTTGGTTCTCAGCAATTAATTACTGCTCCCAGATTTGCTTTTCTTCTCATTGCCCTTCTTTTTATTTTTGTAATTTTATATATTTTTAGAGAAATGGGAAGAGAGGGAGAGAAACACCGATGTGTGAGAGATACATCGACTGGTTGCCTCTCACACGCCCCCAAATGGGGACCTGACCTGCAACCCAGACCTATGGCCTGACCTGGGAATCAAGCTGGTGACCCTTTGGTTCTCAGGCCGGCGCTCAGTCCAGTTAGCCACACCAGCCAGGGCGCATTTCCCTTCTTTTAAAAAAAAAATTTTTTTTTGTTGTTGTTTTTTGCTTTTAAGAAATTTTCCTCTATTTTGATCCCCTGTTGCCCTCATTCACTGTGGATTCCATAAGCCCCACCCGTAATTCAGAGTAATGATATCCAGTCTCTGTGGGGAAGATCATTGAATTCTGGCTATATTTTGGAAATCTTAGTTTAAAGTCTGTGGCTTGTCTGGATCATTCAGAAATTTAAGTAACTTTATTACTGAGCTCTGCTAATCAGCTTCTGCCCGTTAGTCATCGAATACTAATTACTGGTAAAATAATTAAAATTAGATTAGTGACCCTTTGCTATCTTTTTACAAATAATTTATTTACTTATTTTTAGACAGAGAGAGGGAAGGGAGAAAGAGGGAGAGAAACATCAATGTGTGGTTGTCTCTCGTGCACCCCCTACTGGGGACCTGGCCCGCAACCCAGGCATGTGTGCTGTCTGGGAATCGAACCTCAAACCCTTTGGTTCGCAGGCTGTCACTCAGACCACTGAGCCACATCAGCCAGGCCCTCCTTGTTATTGTTATCACCCTGTAGATTTGCTTAGCAAATGTTTTCTTCATAGAGAATGAAAAATTTCATTTTAGCTCATCCTTTCCAAATTATCATAATTTAGTGATAACCAAAGCCAACAGGTTTGTTAGTAGTCATACAGGGAAGTGAACTGCCCTGGAACATTATAATGCACTCATGCTTTAGTATTGACTGATTGCTTGCATTTAACTCCTAGATCAAGGGAAGTAGCCTTCGAAGCACAGACTTCACGGTACTTAAATGAGTTTGAAGAGCTCGCCATCTTGGGAAAAGGTGGATATGGAAGAGTATACAAGGTTGTTCACCACATTATTTTTTTTGACTTACTGCTTTAAGTAAATGCATTTTTGAGAAGTTGTTTTCATTACTTAAAGTACGCAAAGGAAAATTCCTATGGAAATTCCAAAGAAAAAAATGTATTTACTTTTCATTAAGATTTGTCATTTGTGGGGAAATGGGCAGGGTTTCATTTTTCCCTAATCATGTTGGTGGTTTCTGTGGGTTCTGGAAACCTGGAGTTTTCGTTCTATAGTTAATTTTTATCTAAAATGTATTACTGAAAAGAACTGTGCTGCTGTGTTTTGGGCTTCCCAGAGCCCGTTGGCCCACATCCTCGTCCTCCTGACTCAGAGCTTCTGGGAGCTGGTCTCACAGTGCCGTCTGAAGGCTTCTGTTCCAGCCGAGGCCCTGACTTCCCGAGCGCAGTGAAGAGGGCATGTGTCTTTAGCTGAATTCTATGTCTCTGGCTAGTTTGGGTTATCTAAGTTCAGCCTAAAAGAACTTTACATTATTCAGTTGAAATTTAATGGTACTATATACTTTTTCTTTTCCTCCACTTTTTAGGTCAGGAATAAATTAGATGGACAGTACTATGCAATTAAAAAAATCCTGATTAAGGGTGCAACTAAGACAGATTGCATGAAAGTAAGATTTTTAAAATTTATTTACTTTGAATAGTCGAGTTTTTTTTTAAGGAGTTTTATGTACGTGAGAGAGAGAGTGACTGTGTGTGTGTGTGTGTGTGTTTATATTTGGCAAATATTAGGTGGGATGGATTGCCAGCTTACTAAGAATGGGTTACAGTAATATAAACATCCAAGCTAAATTTTTATTTGACTTAACTTTTTATAGGCATTTCAAATTGACCATATTTTGGGAGTTGTTGCTGGGGAAACTCATTTTTAATTAAATTATTCATGTACAGGACAGCTTGTTAGGAGAAAACATGAGCTCAGTTCAGACCCCAGTCTTCTACCTGGTGAGCTGTGTGGTCCTAGGCAAATGACTTCTAGGCCACTCCTGTCTTCTGCCCTTGAAATAGTGGTGACCGTGTGGTTTCATTTACCTTGTGGACTTACTTACTTATAGGAGAATGATTGTAAATGAAGTGTGCAAAGTGTACAGTGCTATATGTACATGTATGTTTAGCGGCTGTAACAGAGTTTAGGTTGCTTATGCACAGGGCTTCCACTGCTTGCTCTGGAACAAGTGGTGTTTGATGCCACGAGCATTTACAGGTGGCCAACACACGCTCCATCTACATGTGCTCCTCCTCCAGGTGCTCCGGGAGGTGAAGGTGCTGGCAGGTCTGCAGCACCCGAACATTGTAGGCTACCACACTGCTTGGATAGAGCACGTTCACGTGGCCCAGAAGCACGGTAAGCCCTTTCGGATTAGATGGTCGAAGGTCGGCAAAGCTCAGCCTATGGGCCAGATCTGGCCTGCCCCTGTTTTCATGCATCCCATAAGCTGAGAATTTTTTTTTCTTTTTTTACATTTTGAAAAATAATAAAAGGCACCAAAGAGAGAATATTTTCTTTTTTTTTTTTTTTTTTTAGATTTTATTTATTTATTTTTAGAGAGGGAAGGGAGAGGGAGAGAGAGAGAGAGAAACATCAATGTGCGGTTGCTGGGGGACATGGCCTGCAACCTAGGCATGTGCCCTGACTGGGAATCGAACCTGCGATGCCTGGTCCGCAGCCCGCGCTCAATCCACTGAGCTATGCCAGCCAGGGATGAGAGAATATTTTCTGAGCATTGTATGAGATTCCACATTTCATTATCAGTAAATACAGTTTATTAGAACACAGGCTCATTCTTAGGTACTGTCAGTGGCTGCTTTTGTGCTGCAGCAGCAGAGTTGAGCAGCTGTAGCAGAGGCTCTGAGGGCTGGAAGAACCCGAAATATTCGTGATCAGGTCCTGCACAGAGTTTGTGGGCCCCTCCTATAGTGGAACGGCTATTTTATAATTCCTCAAATGCGCCAGTCATTTGAGTAAAGGTTGCATTGTACTTTGTAAAAGGTCATGACATTTTTTAAAAAGATTTTATTTATTAATTTCTAGAGAGAGGGGGAGGGAGGGAGGAAGAGTGAGAGAAACATCAGTGTGTGGTTGCCTCCTGTGCACCCCCAACTGGGGACCTGGCCCACAACCCAGGCATGTGACCTGACTGGGAATTGAACCAGTGACCCCTTGGTTCACAGGCCAGCATTTAATCCACTGAGCCACACCAGCCAGGGTAGGTCATGACATTTTTAGACAAGTGGTTTCAGTTGGTGTTATTTATATATTTTTCTGCCTTTTACTATAAATTAGACAAATCGGGCTGCTTGAAGGTTTGCTTTTGTTTTTGTTCAGCAGATAGAATTTCTATCCAGTTGCCATCTCTGAAGGTGATCTCTACGCAGGAGGATGACAGGTGTGTGGACGGGTGTGGCCTTCATACAGGTTAGGTGTCACCTGTCACTTGCACTGGATTGCCTTTGTGTTTTGCTGTTAGGAGCTCAGGGGTGTGTTAGACTTGTCTTTTTGCTTATTTTCCTTATAAAATGTTAAATTATTTTCTCCCCTCAGATATTTCCTGTCAGTATTTTAAATGAATGTGGCTGCTAGAGAGATTTGATGCCTTTTCCCCCCGAGGTTTTACAGTAAGATTCATATAAACCTGAAGGAACAGTTGAGTTACTCTTGATCTTTTTTTTGCATTCATTATCATCTTTACTGTATTTTTTTCCTCCAGAGATCAATATGATGTTACAAATGATGAAAGTAACAGCTCATCCATTATCTTCACTGAAGGCGACTCAGAAAAAGAAAAATTCTTAGGAGAATCTGGCTCTGAAAATCAGAATAACAAACTGGTGAACTACACCACCAATCTGGTCTCAAGGGACACCAGTGAATTTGAATCGTCCATTGAGTTCCAAGAAAATGGCTTGGCTGAGCTGTCTTCTGGACCCATTGTTGAGAACCAGCTGCCACTTAGGCTTAACTCAAACTTAGGAGGGAATTTCACATCCACCGAAGAGTCTTCTGAAGAAAACCTAAACTTGGTGGGACAGGCAGAGGTAGGTTACTTCCCTGAACCTACTACCGGTTTCGTGTTTAACCAGCAGACTTCCTGCTTGGCATTCCGCCCGCCCTCTGTGCCGGCCCGTCCACCCCGTGTTCGGCCTCTTCTGTCTCTGTCCCCCTGTGTTTGGTCTTCCCTCCCTCACTTGGTTAACTCCCCCTTTTCCGAGTCATTCCTTCCTCTAGATGCTCTCATACATGTACTGTCGAGTGGGAAGCATCATACACGCTCTGTTTCTGTCGTATGTTAGCATCATGCTGTAAACATGTATTTATGCTGAAAGATTTCCTGTGTTTTAGAACATGGTCTAAGAGAGAGTCCGGGTAGGATTACCAGGTCAGTTTCCAGGAGACTGTTGTTGAGGGTTGCACTGGTGTGCTGGTGAGACTCCCACGTGTTCTCCCCAGTATTGAGTATTAGGGTCAGAAAAACCTGAAGATTAGCAGGGTCTGCACGTCGTTGGTCACACTGGATTACAAAACTGCATATGCAGAATTAACTCCTGTCGTCCAGGGACTCGTGGCTGTGTGCACGTGGTCTTTTTGAAACGTGAAATTTTGAACAGGTTCCCCTGAATACAGAGGAGTTGGGTTCGAGGGACTCTGAATCAGAATAGCTTTATTTCTCGGGAATGAGCTTGGAAAATTTTCCTGATGCCTAAATCTTAGCACCCATGGGCCCCCTTTCTGCGTACCTTCTCCTTGGACGTCATGTACAATGTGAAGCCAGCCAAAGTGTGTATGTGCCTTGGGCTGTACACAGAGTGGCAGATTGCCATACAGCTGTTCTTGACTCTTGACCTTAGCTGTTGGGACTGTTCATGTAGTGAGCAGGTCAGTTTCAGTGCCTCAGAGTCACATCTGAGGACTTTCTGCCTTTTGATGTCTGCCTAGCTCCAGCTGGCCTACTCCTGCTGGCTTGGATTGTGACGCACAGTCTTAAGCATTGCTTTCCTTCTCCATCTCCTTCACTAGGCCTTGGGCCTCTTGGGCAGGCCTGTGTCTGTCACCTCGGTCCTCACCACTTAGGCCAGTGTTTGGCCTAGAGTAGGCGAGTTTTGACCAAAGGAATCACATAGTGGTGCGGAGATGGGAGCCAACGTTGTGTCGCCCCCTAGGCGCAGTACCACCTGATGCTGCACATCCAGATGCAGCTGTGCGAGCTCTCGCTGTGGGACTGGATAGTGGAGAGGAACACACGGGGCCGGGAGTGTGTGGACGAGGCTGCGTGTGAGTACCAGTGGGTCTGCAGGGGCGGGCCTGGCGAGTCTGGACCGGAGGATCTGCCGCCTTCTGCCTCCAGATGTTTTAGATAGGGGGGAAATCACTTCTTTTGAGCCAAAGAAACAATTATGTTTATTTTAACATTTTTCAAGGACAAATAAGTATTTGGAAGTTAATTTTCTCTGTGATAGATGCATAGTTAGTTGATATTTAAGCAGTAATGCACTGGAATTTGGGTATTTGATTTTGGGTGGAAAAGGTCTTTCAAATACAATTTAAAAAAATTTTTTTTCAAGGAAAAAATTTAAACACTTGTTTATTTTTTTAACCTGAAAATGTGGCAGTCTTGCAAAAAGAGAAACCCTTATAGGAAGTCATGTGGTTAAACATTTGTCTCCTTTGAGGTCCAGATTTTGCCCCTGCCCCTGCAGTGGTACATCCTCTAGAAATACTGCCAAGTAATATTTTAAAAATATTATAGCAGCGATTCTCAACTTGGGCGGCACTTTGGAATCCCTTGGGGAACTTTTAGAAAGACGTCGTCAATGGAAAAGAACTTTGCAGTGGAGAAGGCAGGCACACACCGCGTCCGCGACCGAGGCCGGCGTCAGCAGTGGTGGCTCGTGTCAGTGCTCTCGCCCTCAACGGGGTGCGACGAGAGGGCACTGCATCTCTGGTCTTTCTGCCCCAAACCCACAGTCCCAGTGTAATCATGAGAAAAACCTCAGGCAAATCCCAGCTGGGGGACCTTCTGCAGAATACCTGGCCAGTACTTCTCAAACTGTCCAGGTCATCAGACGCAGGAAAGGTGTGACATGCTGTCACAGACCAGAGCAGCCTCAGGAGACATGCCAGCTGAATGTAGTGTTAGTGTGGTGTCCTGGTTAGAACCCTGGCACAGACATGGGACGTCGGGTAGAAATTGGAAACCTGAATAAACTGTGGACTTGTATCCATATTAGTACATTAACTGTGACGGATGTACCATAGAGAAAAGCCTGCCTTGCACTTCTGTCCAGGCGGGAGGTCGGTCGCTTCAGTGTGAGGGTGTCATAGCAGAGGTTGTTGTAATGGAACCATTGCTTTTACACCCGTGCGTGTACATACACACACACACACAGAGGCCCTGAGTCGTGTGCCAGGTGGTCTAAAGGAGAGTGAGAAGGTGTGAACTGTTGATCACAAAGTAGGCTCGTTCGGGGTGGAGAAGGGGGCATGCCGTGTTCTTGAGCTTGGAGGGCAGCAACAGGATGATGATTTAGAATGACTAAATACAGAAGAGCTAGTGCATTCTTTCTCTATTTCTAAACTCACCTGGCTGGAAAGCTTAAGGATTTTTTCTTCAATTTTTATTTGCGTTACTCCTACAACCCTCTCCGTGCTTGGGATTCCCATACTCTGTTGTCGTGTCACCAGATGAAGTCGTTCATTTCCTTCCGTCCCATAGACTCCATTTGTCGGTCGTTTTTGGGAAATGAGTTCCAAATCTTGCAGATGATGAAGCTCATCCCTTGGGCTAACATAATTTATCTCTCTTACTCCACTATGGGTAATAGGATCTTCAGTCCGCGGTGGGCCATGATAACAGATTATTAGCATGAAGCCCTAGGATGGCAAGGGTTGAAGGGGACTTGAACGTGATTTAATCTAGCCACCAGGTGCCTGGGAATTGTTTACTAAGTAATTGCTGTAGGGGCTCTGAGAGAAATGGGAGGTCTCTTTCTGCTGACAGTCCCATGAAGGTTGGGAGCTTCACTAGTTGAGGAGCCCTCCCTGGTACTTCGTAGGTTTGAACCATTTTTGGAGTATGGACTTTGTGGCAACTCTGAATGTTGTGTAGGTATCAAATGTCAATGTATTTAGAACTATGGTTAACATTTAACGTTTAAATGTTAGCAAAAACAAAAAAAAAATAGTAATGAAACTTTTCTGTTTTTTAACTTCAGGTCCTTATGTTATGGCCAGTGTTGCAACAAAGATTTTTCAAGAACTGGTGGAAGGTGTGTTTTACATCCATAACATGGGGATTGTGCACAGAGACCTAAAGGTAGGTGGGGAGGAGAAATCACCAAAAGCTTCTGATCAGGGGTGACGTGGTGTCGGTTCGTTGAATTAAGTGGGACGGGGTACCCTAGTTCATGTATTAGGAGGGTGTCATTATTTTTATGTAAATCATGGTTTTACAGGTTCAGAATGTGAAAACTTTAGATTGAATTCAAAATCAATAAGCTTCGGGCACTTGAACATTCTCACTGGTTTCCAGGTGGTGAATGCACTCTGAGTACATTTGAATTGATGGCGCTAAGTGTACTCAACGCTGACAGGGATATTGATCTGTTGTTTCACACTTAGAGGTGAAAATCTGTTTCTATAATTGTCTGTCTCAGAGGAAATTTAAAATAGGAAATTTTGTTCTTCCGTTTTCAAAATCTATGACTTCTGACTTTTATCTACAAAACACTATTAGGAGAGAAAATATATTTACTTCTTTGGCTGACAGTCTTAAATTAACTTGCTTACTGTAGGGGCAAAAGTTAAATCATGAAAAACGCATTTAAAAGAATATTTCGGAACAAAAAGTTAACATGCAAGTCTTTTTATTTTTTGAAGGGATGCAAGAGTCTATATAGTCTGTCTGTGTGGGATGGATGGGGTTGGAGTGGCTGGAACCCGCAGCATGGACGCTGCGAGGTCTTACTTCGAGAGGCAAGGCAGGTCATAGCTTGCATACACAGCACTGCACATCTTCCCCGGGAGAAGGCGCTCCACGTGTTGTTTGTACCTCTCACCATAAATGTTTCTGATGTTTCTTTTACAGATATCCTCTAGGGATAAGGGTTTTCGAGACAGCTTTATTAGGGCTTCCCTTAAGGAGTGGAATTCTGGGAGCGTGATCCCCGCAGGTAGAATTCCTTGGTTATTGGTCAGTCTCAAAGGGTAAGAGCGGTGAAGCAACTTGGCAAGAAGCGCCTTGTCTCTTACGTTGGAGCGGCGCTGGAGGTACACGTGAATGGGGGATTCCCCGTTTCTCGTTAGGATGTTAACGTCAGCTCCAAATTCCAGTAAGAGGCTGATGACTGCTTCTCTGCCTGCAAAGCATGCCTCGTGAATAGCTGTTTGGCCGCTGTGGTCCTGGGCATTGACTTCAGCTCCGTGACTCAGCAGCAGACGGATGCAGCTCAGCCCTGCGGCCAGCACTCGGCCAGCTTTGCTGCACGCAGTGCACACCGCCAGCTTAAGGGCCGTGTTCCCCGTGGAAGGGACAGCACAGTTGACATTTGCTCCGCAGGCGATGAGCGTTTCCGTCATCTCCTCGTTCAGTAAGCCTGCAGCCATGTGAAGCGGCGTCCTGCTGGACTCATCAGTAACGTTGACCTGGGCGCCGTTTCGGGCCAAGATGGAGAGAACTGGATAGGCCCCATACCTTATGGCCAGGTGGAGGGATGAATACTTGTGTCTGTCGTCCACCTGAGCGTTCACTTGCGCGCCGTGCTCACACAAGATGCGGAGACACGTCAAGGCGTCCTTCTGAATGTCCACCAGGAACCTTTGGATCCTGTTCCCCGGCTCTGTCCGAGCGGTAGAGGCAATCGGCCAGTGCAGTAGCATCAGGTGGAGGGTGGTGAGGCCTCGGGCGTCCCTGGAATAGGGAGTGAGCACTGGTTACACTAAAGTCACGTGGGAATGGCTCTACGTGGAGAATTAGTGCTTAAGAAGGTGACGTTTATTGGAAGTCATCCCCCTTAATTAGCTCAAGAAAGTGTTTGAATTCTGCAGGGCTGTTGAATTTCTCAGTGTGCCATGCCACAGCATGTTTTTGGTGGGGGATGGGCATCAGGGTCTTGTGCGTCAGCGCGAGATCGGGCCGGCTCTCTCGGGCAGCTTGTTTTCACGTCGTTGTTCCTGCGGGGCTGTGGCCTCTTCAGTGCTGTGTCTGAGTCATTTTCATCCCCCCAGCTCCTCACCCAGGGCCGGGCTGGGCCGAGTCAGCAGCCATTCAGTACGATTACGGGGACTCGAGTGCAATCTGGTGTCACCATAGAAGTGCGCCGCAGAGGGCCACCGCTGCCCTGCGTCAGTAGCTCTGCCCCTGCCCTGCACCTGACGCGTTCCCCGTGCGTGTGGGTGGCCTAGGTGATGGTGCATCTGGAGCCCCACAGTCACTCTGCGGTTGGTGAGGCCTGCCTGTCTTGGCTCCCTGCGTCCACCCAGGAAGAATGCGTGTTTTATAATTCCGCCCTCATCCACTCCTGTCCTGAAATCTCTCAGGATTGCCTCCAAAGTCCCTTTGTTTGGCAGAGGAAAGGGGAACGACTGTGGTGAACATCTGACTGCTCACTGAAACGAGAAAGTGGTTTTAAGTTCACGTGTTACCTGTTCACTCTGAGCTGTGGGTGAGGGCTCCAGGGGAACAGCCAGCAGCAGCCCTGGGCAGGCCTTGCGGTCCTGTGCGGAAGATGTGAGCTGAGTGTGAACAGCTCGGTACACGTGCAGGTGGGTGGAGGTCTTACAAGCTGACCCCAGGGGGGGTCCTGCAGCTGATGGGTAGGAGGGGTGTGCGAGGAGCCCCAGAGGAGCATGGGTTAGTGCGTGGTGGCCCACCTAGCCCTGGAAAGACCGTGAGAGAGAGACCTGTGGGGTGGGCTGGGTGGTGCTCAGGGGAGAGAACGTGTAAGGGTTTGGAGTTTACCTTTCTTTCAGTGTTGTGGAGGAAGAAACTGTGCTATTTTCTACCCTGTAATTCTCCCATTCATTCAGATGGTATATATTAGGCAGTTACTAAGTGTCAGGCATTGGTTTAGGTGGTGAAGATGTGTTTGGTGAGCAAGAGAAACTTCTCTTTCATGATGCGTACCTTCTGGAGGAGGTGATAAAGAAGAAAGTCTCTGCCTGTTTACATTTTATTTTTCATGTCTAACAGGTATTTAAACTTCCCAAGGGCTATGAGCAGGACTTAATGCGTCTTCTACAACACGATGGTAGGCACTTAGTCCTCAGGGCACTTTAAGTGGCCGACTGATTTGTGCCCTTGTATTTTTTCCCGCTTTTTCAGAGTATCTCATCTAATCAGTAAAGAATTGGCCCATTCAAAACATGGTAATTTCTAGTCCACAGCCCCTGAAGAGTGGATGAGTCCAGACATGACCGGGAAAACCAGCATCTAAACCACGTGTATTCTCATTTAGAAATGGTCACCTGTTGTGTTACCTCACTTCCGGGTCAGCGCCGTGCTCTAACAAACAGTGCAAACTCTGTGCCTTGTGGTGCTCTGCTGCCAGATGGATGGGGACGGTGGGCTGTATCTGCTCCGGGGGGAAAAGCCACAGTGCATTATGGGTAGCCTCCTGTTGTGATGGTTAGCAGTGATCATGTGGTCAGCCTCCCTTCCCAAAGTAAATAAGTGCTCTAGGTGTCTCGGTTTGCTATTTTTCTGGTATGCACATTGAAATTTTCCTTTTCTTTTTTTTGTATATATACATTTTAAAGATTTTATATATTTATTTTTGGATAGAGGGGAAGGGAAGGAGACAGGGAGGGAGAGAAACGCCAATATGTGGTCGCCTCTCGCACCCCACACCAGGAGACCTGGCTGCAACCCAGGCTGTGCCCCAACTGGGAACTGAACCAGTGACCCTTTGGTTCACAGGCTGGCACTGAATCCACTGATCCACACCAGCCAGGGCAGGAAGTTTTCCTTTTCTTTGCCTGTTTTAAATGACCCAAAGCCAGTGAATTTCATATTATAAAATTTGTGTGTTAAATAAAGGCACATTTACCAAGACAACACATGTAACTTAATTAAAGCCTTGAAAGTTGACCCTTGTAAAGAGCTCATAGTGTAAAGTTAATGGCAGTTGCTGTTAAGCCACATAGTCCTTAAATTACCCCACAGAGTGATGGACAAGTGTTGTGTTTTTTAAGGTCTTGCCAAAGTCATGGTATCGGTAATAAAAGCTACACTTCCAGGGTTTCAGAGATAACGCAGCAAATGCCCTGTGATTAGCAGGGCTGTTTATGCTGGTTCTGAAAACCCAGATGTAAGTGTGGCTTTCTAGCATGGCCTCGAGGTAAGAGGGGTGGGATAAAGGAGAGCATCACGTTTGGGAAAAAAATTTTAAAGTTATTTAAAATATGTAAAGTGAAAAATTATATGTAAAAACAGGAAAAGAGGATTCCATCACATAGACATAATCCCCACTGGTATGTCTGAGAGGACGACAACGTTCCTCCGGCCACACAAGCTCTGGTCTTCTCCCCCATCGCCTTGAGAACTGGAAGGTCCAGCCTCGGGCGTGGGAGGGCAGCCCAGAGGTGGACTTGAGTTCCCAGGAACTCGGCAGTGTTCCTTCCGAAGCATCATGAGCCTTTTTTCTAAAAGCGACAGAGCAGCAAAGAGGGTACCTGGGGCCGAAGTGCTCCGGAACTGGCCAGAATGGGCAAGGGCCGATTGACGGGGTGGCTGTGTAGGAGTGCCCGGATGGCTGAGCAGTCTTCTCTCAGTATGGCTTCGTGGAGTTGGGTGTGGAGCAGCACTCCGGATGAGCCCTCGTCCAGTGGCCTGGCCCCTTCGGCGGCCAGCTCCCTGCTGCTTTTCTTACCAACGTTTCCCATGAGAAACGAGAAGCACTTGGGGGCGAGACTTACGAAGTCAGGAAAGACTTGTTACGGAATTGGTCGGCATCCGTGTCTTTACGATTCCTTCCGTTCTGTTCTAGAACCGTTCTAGAATGGTTGAGAACCCTATCCATGAACACAGCTCGTTTTTATATCAGAGCCAGACTCTTCCAGACTTCGTTCCTCCCTTCGATCACATGGTGTCGAAGAGACGCACAGTGACAGGGTGTCCAGCCATTCGGCATCTGGGCTGCACTGGAAGGAGAGTTGTTTCGGGCCACACATTAAATACATAAACACTAATGAAAACTGATGAGCAAAAAAACGGGTTTTCAGCAAATTTATGACTTTGCGTCAGGCCACATCCATAGCCGTCCTGGGCGGCTCCCCTGGTAGTATTTTCCACTTAATGACAAAACACACCCAAACTGTCACCTTACGTGTAAGATTCTTCCTACTTTCTCTTTCCACTTAGCTATAAAAAACTAGCAAAGCCGAAACAGAGAAATTTATATACACTAAAACAACAAGTTAAAATTGCTACATTTAAGATAAGAAGACAGAGCTTTTCCCCTGACTGTATAGAAGTCCCGCTGCCCCAGGATGGGCGCCGTGCTTCCTGGGTGCAGGGTCATCTTCATGGGGGGATGTTTGGGGCCTGGGGTAGTTGCTGAAACGGAGGAGCTCAGCCTTCACCTGCGTAGCATGGCCTAGTCATGCCCAACCCTAGTTACCAGAATCATCTGGGAGCTTTAACTATTTTCATTAAGAAAATGGACGTCTTTTACTGCTGGAGAGGACAGCAGTTGTTAGAGGCTTCCCGGCGACTCAGGTGTCTGGCTAGGGCGAGGCTCCCCTGTGTGCAGGCGGGCTCCGCATCAGTGGTCCCCAGACTCAGAAGGACAGCCTGGGACACCCCCAGGGTTTCGACCTATCTGGGGTGGGCAATGGCGTGGACACGGAGGTTTCCTTAAAGCTCCCTGGACACTCGAGCATGTGGCCGAGTTTGAGAGCCACTACTTGAGTTTTCACTTTCGAGGGGCCGCTTGGTCCTGAGTTGAGAACTCTTCCACATCCGCACATGTTTACTGTTTGATTGTGGCACCCCAGGGAGTTGACTTGTTCTTTTGTTTACAGCCCAGAAACATTTTTCTTCATGGTCCTGGTCAGCAGGTAAAAATAGGGGACTTCGGCCTGGCCTGCACAGACATCATACAGAACACAGACTGGGCCGGCGGCAGTGGGGAGAGTAAGTTTTTGGAGGCTGTTTTTTTTTTTTTCCCATTAAAAGATGTGAGGGTGATTTCAGGGTGGGGGTCAGGGAGTGGGTGGGTGTGAAGAAGGTATGGGGGGATAAATGGTAATGGAAAAACACAGTCAAATAAGATGTCAGCATGTAAAGATAATTATGAAGATTTAGTAGCAAAGATGAGTTCAAAAGAAGTACCCGTCATTCCCTGGGAAGCTGCCGTGCCCTACTCAGCGTCGGCGTTCTTTGATGTGTCGACACTTGGTGTGTAACTCACAGCTCTTCTGATTGCAGGAGCGCCGGCACACACTTCCAGAGTGGGGACGTGCCTGTACGCATCCCCCGAGCAGTTGGAAGGGTCCGAATACGATGCCCAGGTAGTGTTTCCTGCCTCTCGCTGCCTTGCCGGGCTTGCTTCTGCAGTCGTTAGGGGCAAAGAGGGCAGTACATGCGGCGGGGGCCCCCGGCGCAGAGGTGTCGGAGGCGGCAGTTCTGCTGGCTACCTGTCACATCAGACAGCCAGAATAGGAAGGAGGCCTCGCTTTGCATTTTGAACCTGACCGCATTGCTTTTTAAGCTCTTATATTTCTAAACCCGTGGGTGTGACGACAAAATGGTTTTGAAAGGAGTTTTTCCCCTTTAGAATTTCACTGTCACCTCAAGAAGCTAGAATTCATGGAGCCTCTTTTCAGCCTTTCATTCTTCTGTTTTCAAACCTAAACAAACACGGAATAATGCTGCCAGGCAGGATGTCACTTGAGTCCCTTTGAAGTAGGTACCAATTGTTTTAGACCACATGGTCCCTAGAAGGAGTGTTAAGTAAAATCCCTTTCTCAACATAAAAGCCTAGTAATTTTCTTCCTTTTGATGAATCATTCAGCATTTTCATGACTGGGAAAAAGTTGCCAGAAAAAAACATAGGTGCTCCTAAAATCCTGTCTAGTCCGGATCTCCCTAAAAAAACCTGCTTTCAGGAAAAGCAGCACAGGTTTTATGCAGTTTGTTAAACTTGACTGAGACTGCTTTCCTGTGACTGAAGCAGAGGTGAGACGAGGTGGCCCTGGGACCTGTGTGTCCCTGAGGCTGGCGTGTAGGCGTGTGAGCTCACACGTGCCTCCAGCTGTGCCAGGCCCAGATCTCTGAGGCGTGGTGGGGTCAGGTGTGTGGTAGAGACTGCTGTGGGGGTGGCATCATCCCTGCCCCTCACCAGGCCGTCAGTCCTTTCTGCTGGGAGCCTCTGTTTGCTACGAAAAGGGTGGGGTTTGTGACAGTGCCTGTCACCTCGCTCTCAGAGCAGTGCACGTTGCTGGTAGAGAATGCCCGTGAGCAAGGAGCTGGTCTGCTGTGTTCCTTCCTCGCAGTGTCCTTTCCTAGAAGTCCTTCCGCGTTTGGGAGGACGGCGCCCTGCTGTGGAACTGCTGTCCCTACTTTGTATTTCGTCACTGACTGACTCACTCCCCACTTTTCCAGTCCGATATGTACAGCCTGGGCGTGATCCTTCTGGAGCTCTTCCAGCCGTTTGGAACAGAGATGGAGCGAGCACGGGTCCTGACCGGTTTGAGGACTGGTCAGATACCCGAGTCGCTCAGTAAGAGGTGTCCCGTACAGGCCAAGTACATCCAGCAGCTGACCAGAAAGAACGCACCCCAGAGGCCGTCGGCGCTGCAGCTGCTGCAGAGTGAACTTTTCCAGAATTCTGGAAGTGTATGTACAGTCTTTTTTCCCTATGTGAACCTTAGAATTTGTTTAAATTGTGAACCCTATTTTATGAGGAGAGCATAGAATACAATTTACGGAAACAAAATATGTGAAGCCACTCTCAGAGTTCCCAGTAGCACCCTGTTCACAGTCCACGTGTGCGAGATGACCGCTGCCTACTCTAAAGGTGCGGTTACAGCTTCGTTTCTGGCCTCGTCTTGCTGACTGTGGTGTGTGAGCTTTCATTAACGATTATAACAAGCCTCCTAGTGAAAAGGGACACAGAGCAAAGCATAGAGGGTCGCAGGAATTCTCAGCGCATGGGGCAGGCGAGCCAGCCTAAGGCCTTCTGCAGTCGCCTGGGATTCTGGAGTCCCTCCCCAGGGTGTGTTGTTGCCCCAGGCAGCCAGTTCCCTTCCTCATGGACTGGCAGTGTGAGCCATCCCTTCTGTTTCTCAAGAAACTGAGTTAAAAGCTTCATTCAAGGGAATGTTCACAGATCCTTGGCCTACTCAGTGTGGTCCTCAGACCAGCAACAGCAGCATTATCTGGGTGCTCCACCCCAGACCCCTGGGTCAGAATCTGCATTTACCGAGACTGTGAGTGGCTTACTCCCCTGGCATTGGAGCAGCATTGTATGAAGGCAGTGGTTCTTAAACTGCGGTCTCCAGACCAGCGGCATTGTCATTGGAACTCCAAGGCCCTCTCTCCTCCCCTGATAAACTGGGGTGGGGGAGGGGCAGTCATCTGTGCTTGAACAAACCCTTGAAGTGCTCCTTTGGTGGGTGCTACTTGCAGGAATTCTTTAGTTGGCTTATCTTCTAAGGCTTACTGATTTTCAAGCGAAAGAGTGAAGTTTATAGTAGCTTCAGTAAACAAGTAAACAGTAAACAAGTAGGTGGAATGGTTTTGATTCTTTGAAGATGGTAGATGTGGTTGTTAAATGATCTCCTCAGATGGAAGGGATTTTCTAACTCCCAATTAAGGTAACTAGTAGAGGCCAGTTACTTGGTATTTACGGTGACGAATACTCCTGGCTTGTTGAACTTTTTATAAAATCACCTCTACACACGTACACACCTACAATCCGTACGAACAGGCAGTCCTCGCTTTGCACGTAGAGTAGGAAGCGCTGAAAAAAGGACCATCCTCAAACCAGGCAGAGGAGTCTTAATAATCAGTGGGGGGAGTTGTTATTCTGTGACCTTAAAAATGTTTATTGAGCCCTGGCTGGCGTAGTAGCTCAGTGGATTGAGCGCGGGCTGCGAACCAAAGCATCGCAGGTTCGATTCCCAGTCAGGGCACATGCCTGGGTTGCAGGCCACGGCCCCTAGCAACCGCACATTGATGTCTCTCTCTCTCCTTCTCCCTCCCTTCCCTCTCTAAAAATAAATAAAATCTTAAAAAAAAAGAGGACAAACTAAGAACAAAAACAGCCAATATTTAAAAAAAAAAGTTTATCGACACATTGAAACTCCTGTCAGTTACAGATGTACATGGAAGTTAAACAATGCTCAAACTCATGTTTGGTGCAGTGTGACTGAGAATTAAAGTGTTTTGAGAGCAGTGTGAACACTGCCTGCTGTAGCTTGCCCTAGCACTTAGGGCGGGGAGTGAGCGCTTCTTTGGGATCCTGGTCAGTCACGTTCCTTGCTAAGTTTGGATCCATCTTCCATCTTCCGCGCTTTCGATGTTGTGAAGTGTCTCCCAGAGTTCTTTCTGTGTGATATTTCCTGCTAGTGTCACTCACTATCTGGGGCAGCTCCGTTTTCCTGTGTTGACGGGTCCCTTGCCTTGGTCCTGTGCTGCCCACCAGTCTAGCAGCGTTCCCATGGCAGCTCTTTTCTTTGGTGACAGTTTCGGACCAGTTCCGTTCTCACCTCCAGCATTCCTACTTCTCATCAGTTTGTTGCCCTTTCGTCTTTGTGGGTCAGTTCCCTCTTTCAGTTGTCCATTCTTTAAAAATGGCCCGTGACCAGCCGGCAGACTTCGAGGGAAGTGATGTGACGTGTATTGGTTATTTAGTGTTTTGTGAACTAACATGCTTCTTACCGTACCGTTGTGGTAACTGACACGTGAACCACGCCACTGGATGACTAGCCTGATTCCACTGAACTTGTAACTGGGATCCATGCATATCGGGACTGTGAGAAGTGAGGCATGCCCATGTATTTAAAAGGATAAAACCATTTCAATGGAGCTTAAAATTTTCTATTTCAGGTTAATCTCACCCTGCAGATGAAGATACTAGAGCAAGAAAAAGAAATTGAAGAACTAAAGAAGCAGCTCAGCCTCCTTTCTCAGGACAAAGGGGTTAAGGATGACACGAAAGAGTATGACGTTCCCGTCTAGCTTAATCAGGCTCTAGAAATATGCAGGTGGACTTCAACTGTATAAGCTCAAGTCAACTGGAATGTATAGCTTCAGTCTTTATTAGGGCACATACAGATGGTGTACTACTATACTTAGTTGGTCAATAAGCTGGTACTTGACTTTCTAAAGTGAGGTTGCTTCTCCCTGAGGTAGCTCTTTCCCTATCTAGCTTTTTGAACTTGACTGCTCTAAACTAACCCTGTTGTGCTCTTTCCCCTCTTGTCCCACAACCTCCTGTTCCTGGATCGCTTAGATTGTTGAACCTTGCAGACTAGATGCTTAGATAGGCTCAATTCTTTTGAATTCTAATGACCACCAAACCCTCCTCTAGAAGCTGCTACTGCAGAAACCTGTGTTCTGCGCCCACCACTCACTGCCCAGGCCCAGCTAGTGCTCAAAAAGGACTGGTGATTCTGACAGGTGACATTTCTACTGACCCTGTCATGCAGGGCCAGTTAACTGTCAGAGGGCAGCTCTGCTCATGCCCTGGCTCAAAGCCTCTGTTGCCTCCAAAACAGAACTTCACCTTCTAGGCTGTGTATGTCATCCAGCCTGTTTCTTTTCTCATCACCTTCACCTTGGCATCATTATGTCCTTTCCAAGCTCTGTGCTGCCTGCCCCCAAGTGATCTTTAAGCCGCCCCAGTGCCAGGGTTCCTGCCTCTGCCCCTGTCCCATCCCCACGGCATTTTCACAGCAGCGACTCCTGCATTCCTCATAAGTGATATGTGTTGGTTTCTATACCCAAAGGGTGCCTGCCATGTCACTGGCATGGTGTACTACACACGATATCACTCAATTTTAAAATAAAACAAAACCCACAAATTATGTGGTGGTTTTATTGGTACTTGACAATTGGCCTAAATAAAGACTCTGATTTTGGTACAAGTCCCTTTACCAAACAGGCACGAAACAGCACTATTCTCAGACTCTAGTCTACATCTGATAAAAGTTGGTTCCCGAGTCACTGAAGGAACTTGAGGGCCGTGCTGAAAGGTGCCAGGTTCTCGCAGGCCCTCATCCACCTCTGCACGTTGGCTGGCATGGGCACACTGCAGCCTCCCGTCTGCCGGAGCACGGACCACAGTGCGATGTCAGCCACCGTGAGCTCGTTCCCCACGAGCCAGGGGCTGTCCCCCAGAGCCGAGTTCATGGAGCAGAGCACAGCAACTTTTTCTTTACTGCTTCCCTCTTTCAACTGGAAAGCGGCTACATCTACCCAGCTATCTATGAGCGTTGAGTGGACTGCATTATGCTTCTGGCCAAACAGGGAGAACAAAAACCGTGCAATGTTCCCTTCTCCTTCGATGGGACACATCCTCTGGACGCTGAACTTCATCTGAGTCTTTGGCACTGAAAGGAAAACACCCCACGAGCATTAACAGTAGCAGCACCTGCAGGAAGCACTTGTACCCACAGGGAGGGGACTCACTGACCATGAACTTGTGGATGGGAAAATGTACCTCCCAGATCACATGTTCAGGTGTAATATAGAAGTTTAAACTATGTTTAAAGAACACAGACTATATGCTAAGAAATCAAGTACCATGTGTGGTACTTGATTATGAGTTTTCAAGCTAGGAACCTCAGACCATGAGTCCCCTCTCTCAGGTCAGAGACCCTTGGTACCTTCCTAGCTCCTCCACTTATGAGGGTGGTTATGGATTATTGGCTGAACAACTCCCCTCCCTCTGTGTGAGCTAATGGGGGGGGGGACTCTTCAGTGTGATGAGTAAGGGATACTCTGCTGCCCTGTTGGCCGTCTGAAGAGAGACCACCAGGCGCCCCTGCTCTGACTGCGTAGACGGGACTCCCCAAACCTGTGCTCTCCGCTGGAGACCCTGACCCTCCCGGGGGAAGGAGGACATCTTTGGGTCAGGGTTCGCCTATGCTCCTGTTACACATTCTGCCCTGACAGCGTGTGGCTGAAGAGTGTGTACAGCGATGAGTGTCACTGTCCCAGCGCTTGCTGTCTCTTGTTTATAAAATCACGGTGCCCACTTCATGACACAGGATGTGAGTTGAACCCAGTCCCCTCCACTTACCATTCTTCCAAATTAGAGTAAAACCCAGCTGGTATTCGTGGCGGGGCTGTTTGTTAGTCTGCTCGCCAAAGCACCTGAGGAGGTTTTCTGGCACATTCTTGACTGCTGAGTGGGTGTGAACAGTGGACAGGACCTTGTAGCGGTCGCAGAGCAGCTGGTGCAGCACGAGCAGGGAGAGGGGAGGCGAGGCGGGGTTTGCATTGATGACGATGTCTTTCAGAGCCCCGTAGTCCTGCGTGGGGGGACCCGAACACAGCAGATGATGTCAACAGCGGTTTGTGTGTGGACTTGTCCCAGGTGCTGCTATTTTAGGCCCTAACGCCCATGAAGAAGGTGCTACCATGATCCCGCCTCACAGCTGAGGAGGTGAGGCCCAGGGGACCAGTGACTCGTCCAGGGCCACTCAGCTCAGGGAAGAGTGGAGCTGGGCTCTGAGCTGATGCCACCCCTTAGTCCTTACACTGCTGGCCCCTGACAGAAGGTTTGACATGACTGTCAGATTAGTAAAACTACAGATTAGGAATGGCACTTCTACTTGTCCCTAAGTTTTAAAAAAGTCACAGGCAATCAGTCAACTTTCTGGATCGGAAAGGGGGGGCATACTCCATTTACCAAATCTCCCTAGCACCTGACAGCATGCAGTTTCTGCATCAATTTGTGTTTGCATTACCTGTCAGTGAAGAGTCTCTTGAAAAAAGGTGTTAGCTCAAAATATCACTGGTGACGAGGTGGCGGGGACTCTAAAAAGGTAGGAGTTCCCTAAAGCACAAAAACCTCCTGCCTCATAGATGCAGACTTTATTTCTATGCGCTCACTACCATTACGAGAACTCACAGCCTGGCTCTCTGGACACAGCCTGCAGCGACCTGGCCTCCGGGCTTGCACTCCCGGCTGACGCCCTGCCCGGAGCTACGAAGAGTGCTCTGCAGCTCCCTGCACACACCCGTCACTTGATGCTGTGCCTTTGGAGGTATCAGAATTCATCTTCAGTAGCATGTGCCGAGTCTGACACAGCTGGGTGTGGTCACTGGCTCATCAACTAGCTGGCTCCCTGTGGGCCTGGCCCGGTCTCACTGGCACCTCTGTGCACGCAAACACGTACCGGGTGGTGGTAGGAAGACACGTGTGCGGAGGCACTGAGATTACCAAAAACAGAGCCCCAGGACAGACACTATTAATACCACCTCCACTGCTCAGGTCCTTCAGCAGTACTACTCCTGTCGCCAATTCTAGAGGGGGGAATTAGCGGGCATTCTTGGGACAAACGCTTTTGTTCTCTCCAATAAATAATACTTTGTAATAAGACATTTTTTCTTTACTTGTCACATTATAACCTATATTAGCTGAAGACTGCAGACTGTTCATTCAAGGTGGCTGATACAGCTTAATTTCAATAAAGCAAAAGGAATTTAAGCAAAACACACTTGAAATATAATACTGTGACCAGCTCTTAGCGATCTACTTCAATGGGATGGGTGGGACTTTTTTGCATGGGCAGGCAGAGCCCTGAAATTCAGGCTCCTCTCAGAGTCAGGGTTGACATAGGTCTCTCCAGGGCTCAGGCTGCTGGAATGTTGCCTGGAATGGGGGCAGCTGTAACCGGACTCCCTTCTCTGCCCTCTGCACTGGGTCTGGGAAGTCAAGAACTTGCTTTGGCTCCACTCATAGCCCATAAACCAGTCTTGTGGGGGAGAAAAAAAAGCACGCCCTTTTACCACCTCCGAAAACTAGCAAGACATGGCCTCATTCCCAGGAGCCCCGTTCTCCCGCACTAACTACCACCTACTGTACTGATGTTTTTGGACTTTACATGAACTCACCTTTCCAAGTACTGAATTTAAGTCCAACGCACTGGTCGATAAAGCAACGGGTTCTTCAGCTTGGATTATGTTGGTTACGTCCAAGTCCGCATCTGGCGTCTGAATCATCTTGGAGAGATCGTCAACTGCGGCTTTCAATTCGTACAGACGTTTTAAAATATTGTCTTGGCGGGACTCAAGAGCATGAAGAGATGGGTCAGATTCTCCCTAAGCAAACCAACACCGAGTGTTCATTTCCTCTGACATCACAGTAGTCTGCTTAATTTGATCACTTCTCTTCTACTTATTGTAGTTCCACCTGTTCATCAAACCTCCCACCTTTTAAAAAGACATTAAAACCAAGTAGCATAATCATCTCATTTTTCCACAGTCCAATGGGTCCTGCAAGTCAATCCACAAATGCTTTAAAACAAATAAATGTGACTGAAAGCCACTTTGAAATTGTATGATTCTAATTTTCGGTAAGAATAGAAAATACAGCCCTGGCTGGCGTAGCTCAGTGGATTGAGCGTGGGCTGCGAACCAGGCATCGCAGGTTCGATTCCCAGTCAGGGCACATGCCTAGGTTGCAGGCCATGTCCCCCAGCAACCACACATTGATGTCTCTCTCTCTCTCTCTCCTTCTCCCTTCCCTCTCTAAAAATAAATAAATAAAATCTTAAAAAAAAAGAACAGAAAATACACACAAATTTTTATTCTTTATTCTTATCAAAAAACTTCTTAAACAGAAAAAAGGCAGTGAAAATGTGACTCAATTTACACTAATAGAAGGGAAAATGGAGCACACACATTTAAAAAATGTGTTTGATTGGAAGTCTGTCCAAGAGGTCAAATGATCATTCCCCAAATCACTCATTCTCAGGGCAGTCCTAGTATTCTCATCTTACAGTCATCTAGAATTTTTCACTGCTTATATGTATAACTTCATAAACACAGAACGCTTACATTCTTCATTCACTGAATCTCTGCATCTTTCTTGCCTGGTACATAGTAAGTTACCACTAATGTTTATATGTCTTAAGTCAATATAGACTTACCTTATAAAGTAATCTCAAGACACCTCTCAATACAGTCACATCGCACAACCTATTACCAGATTCATGAACTCTCACAACAGTTAATCCATTCTGCACTGAGAAAATAAAATGAGCAAAAGGCTCATAACTAGACAGAACAGTCCAGAATATGGCAATGACCTTGAAGTTATTATAAATGGTATAATGTTAGGAATACAGGCTCACATTTGTGTGCTGCTAAGTTTAATTCTTAGGAACTTCTGTTCCTCCTCTAGTCACTCCTAATACTGCTGTCTCACGCTGATGTAATTCATCACCAAATGCTGTCATTTCCTGGAATTCATGTGCTTCCCAGCATGTCTGCTGCCATTGCCACTGCCCAAGTCCAAGACACTGTTTTTTTTCCACCTTGCCTTCCATGGCTGGGTGGCAGCCACCTTGTACCCACTGTGGCCCACTTCTCTAATCCATCCCTAGGATGGCGGTTACACAGATGAAAACAAAGGCAGATCCTGTCACCTCCTCCCCTGTGCTAACCTAGGTTAAAACGCAAAGCGCTTAACCTGGCTTGAGAAATAACTTCTATGATTTGCCCTCTGGCTGCCTATTGTCATGATTTGCCCCTGCTCTGCCTGTTGTCTCATAGTCCTTTGGATTCCTAAAACACACCATACTCCCAGTGGCCACAGGACTTCGACTCATTCTGTTCCCTCCAGCTCCAACACTCTTTCCCCTTCTCTCATCTCAATCCCTCTTTATCCCAAGCAGGGGTGCCCAACCTGCCGTCCAGGATGGCTATGAATGTGGCCTAACCATATCATAAATTTACTTAGAACCTTTTTTTTTTTTGCTCATCAGTTTTTGTTAGTGTTTGTGCATATAATGTGTGGCCCAGAGACACCAAAAGGTTGGACACTCGTGAGACTGGATTCGAGAGTTGTCAATGCACTGAAACACTCAACCAAATAACGTGGCCTGTGATGAAAGCTGCCAGAACATCTGGATCTCACCTCTAGATCTGAGGAATGAGGAAATGCTCAGATCTCCTTTACCTATCATCCCTTTTAATGTTCTGTTGTTGTTCTTCCTCAGGCTAGTTTGTGACTTGGAATATTGTTTACCCATTTGTTCTATGTTATATGCATTCAGAAGCAGTTTATTCTTTGTGGTGCTCTCATCATGCTGGACTTCTAATTACCTGTGTCTATCCAGTGCCATCAGCTGCTACAGAAGAGGGGCTGTGTGTCTTAACAGAAGCTCTGGGGAGGGTGCCAGCATCACCAATGGGTATACACTGCTGGTGAGAGCACACATCAGCATAACCACTTTGGAAAGCAGTTTATCTAGTAACTACAGTTGAAGACAGACCTGCCCGCCGAGTCAGCAATGCCACCCCTAGCAAATACTCTGCCTGCGTGTACAGAAACATTCACTGCAGAACGAAGTAGTTAACAATGGAAACCAGCCGACATCCGTGAGCAGAGGGATGGGCAAGCCATGGAGTTACAGTTAGGCGTTGGGACAGCAAAAGGACGAATACTTCGTCATTTCACGTAACAAAAGCTAGTCCTGAAGTCACGATGTCTAGAAGCAGGAGCTGGACCCGAGGCACAAACTGTATGCTTCCACTCACAGCACGACTAAGTGGTTTAGGGACGCATCGTTAGGTGGCACAATAATGAGAGAAAAGCAAGATATGCTCACTGCAGTCGGGTCCTTTGGAGGTAGTTTAAGTGGGGCACTTACAACGTGTATTACCGTGGGTGGTGGTGACACTAGGGTTCTCATCATTCTTAGTATGGGCGGCACTGAAGTGCTATTCGCTTTTCTGCGGGTAAAATTTCCGAATAAAAAAGTTTAAGTAGCCACAAGCGAAAAAAGAAAACAGATAACACGATCCGGGCCTGGATAGTTCCCGACCCCTAGTCCTGCGACCCCGAGGCCCTGGCCATAGCGCCTGCGCAATAGGCGACCGTCTCGGCGACTGCGCACTAACGGATGGGAGGGTGGGGATGGCGCGCTCCTACCTGCACGTGGACCGCATTCTGCGCCGGGCTGCTGCTTTTTCCGTGCACGCTGGGGAGCCGGTACATGCAGGTGGGAAGCTCTACACGGAGAGATGTTCCGCCCCCATGATAGGGCTTTACCTGGTACATCGGCATCGTGGGGGCCAGAGGAAAAAAGATAGCGGCTGAGGGACACTAACGCCCAGAAACCGTGAAAGACACCACAAGCGGCGGCCACCTCCTTTCCGATCCGGCTGCTTGCGATCTGAAAGCGCAGTTTGTGTGCTCTAATTGGCCCGGACTCTGGCGTCACGACCTTTAATAGCACCAATCAGCGAGAAGGAGTTGAGGGGCATCAGTTTCCGCCCCTATGCGGAAGGGGTGGGGCATGTTTCAGATGCCGGCAATGGGTGGCTAGGAGGCGGGGCATCCGTGGGAGCGCCGGGACGAACAGTAGCGCGTTCTGAGGTGGAACCAGCAGTGAATCCATGGAGCTAGGCGAAGGGCCGAGGTGAGCGGTGTTTGCAGTCCCCACTCCCAGACGCCTTCTCTAAGGCGCACAGCGTTCCAGGCCCCTGCAGAGGGGGCGAAAATGACTGGCGTTTGGCGAGCCCGCGGCACACAGGCCGCGGAGAGGGCGCCTCGGCGCTCCGCCGCCACTTCGGGAGCCCTTCGAGGTCGCGTCAGCGGGGGCTCGGCGGGCTCCCACGTCCCGGGACCTGAAGCCGGGCACGAAATCCCAGTAGACTTGGATTCCTTTCCTTTTTACCTGGTTTTCCTCTTTTCGAAACAAAAAAAAAGTGTTCATTTTAGGGAGGCTTCAAGAAGGCATAAGCTAATTTGCATTGGCGCGTTTTAAAAAATGCAGAACTTCTCCACCTCCTTGAGAATGCGAGGACTGGCGGGTAAGCCACACCGAGGTCGGGGTAGCGAATCCGTCGCGGGATTCTGTGCGTTCAGGGTCAGAATACTGAGCCCACCTGCTTCGCTTTGTTTGAGTGTTTTATCCCCATCTCTCAAAGTAAATCATCAGAAACTAGCCTGTGGCTCCTGTGTCCTGTTACACCGAAGTTATCAGGCCGTTTACTAGACATTTCTAAGTTAATGACCGTATGGAATGCATTCTTAGGATGAGCGCAGTGTTGGCCAGACAGCCGCGGGAGGAGGCCGCGGTCCAGACAGAGAGACCTAATAGGGAGCGTCATATAAAAGAGCTTGTGGTGTGCAGGCAACGGTGGTTTGCGGGGACTACGATGCCGGGACTCGTCGAAGGGAGGATTGGAGGGAATGAGAAATTTATTTTTACCTTATGTAGACCGGTCCCAATTATGACTAGATTGCAAACTTCATGAAGCAGACGGTGGGGCGCTGCTAAGTCTTTCAGCAGAAAAAAGTAGTTGGTCAGATCGGTGCTTTCTAAAGTAGCTGTGGCGCTGGCATGGAGGATGGATTGAAGTGAGGAGGAAGTGGAGACGAATGGGTTGGAAAGCTTTGATAGTGGGGTACAGTCGGAACTTTGGGGGCCTCTGCCTCTGGCAGCCTGGATTTGGAGTGGGGAAATCAAGGGCAACTATGGGACTAGTTTTACAATTGGTGTCCAGTTTCTAAGATTAAAAATAAATTTTATTTATATTTTTAGAGAGTGGGGGAGGGAGAGTGAAAGAGGGAAACATCAGTGTGTGATTGCCTCTCATGCGTCTCCTGCTGGGAACCTGGCCTACAACCCAGGCACCAGCCCTGACTGGGACTGGGAATCAAACCGGTGACCCTTTGGTTTCCAGGCAGGCGCTCTGTCCACTGAGCCACACCAGCCAGGGCTTCCAAGGTGGTTTTGGTTTTGACATGAGCACCACGTATTTCCCACTATACTCTTGGTTCTTCACATTGTGTGAGAAATGTTTTCGCTTTTCAAAAAAGAAGGTCCCATTATTGCCAAAGATGATTGACCCATAGCAAGAGGGATACGTGTGTCTTTTCTGTGTAGATCCCAGTATAATTAGATTTTTAAATATCTATTGCAATCAAAGTATCTACTCAGAAGGGTTTTTTTTTTTGACAAATGCTTAAGGATTGTAGAACCACATTTAGTATTTGTGACTATAATAAATGCATATGTTTATATAACCAAAGAACAAGTTAGGCCCATTAACTATTAACAAAAATTAATCACTTCCTACAGTTAAAATCAGGATGAAAAATATATAAATGCATACTTGCTTTGCTTCTTGTTACTGTTTTTTTTAGCACAGGACTTGCTAAGGCCATCAAACCTATCGATCGGAGGTCTGTCCATCAGATTTGTTCTGGGCAAGTGGTACTGAGCCTGAGCTCTGCTGTGAAGGAGTTGGTAGAAAATAGCGTGGATGCTGGTGCCACTAATATTGGTGAGTTTGGGAGACTTAACCACAAGAAATAGTTAGTTTATGCTATTTTATTCAAGTTCGTTACTGTCATAAGACATTCAAGTTTGGTATAGTGAGAAATTACTTTTAACTTAAATATTGTTTTTAAAATTAGTTATTAAATTTAGTTAATGCCCAATAAATTCAATAAAAAATAAAGTTAGCAAATTTAGTTAATAAAATAAATTACTAGGTGCCTAGTACTTAGCTAGGTAGTTATAATAATAGCAGTTGACTTTTACTGTGTTCTTACTGTGTGCTAGGCAGATATTGTGCCAAGAACTGTGGATGGGAGACCTTATTTAATCTGCAGAAAAACTTGATGAGATAGGAGTTATTACTATTATTATCTTCATTTTACAAATGAGGAAGTTAAGGCACAGGGAATTTACTTTTTTGAGGTTTTAAAACTAGTAAAATATGACCCCAGGAGGTCTGCTTCCAGAGCCTGTTCTCTTCAATATTTTAATAATATTTTATGTTAAAATTATTCTTTTTAAAGAAAGAAAAAGGGATAAAGATAACTTTTATTAGGGCTAGTAAATAGTCAAGAAAGACTTTAAAAATAAAATACGAAAATGGCAATAGTACATTTAAATAAGTACAGTTATGACTCAAATTTGCCTTATGTAAGTTATAAATACAGTCAATATAAAGGCTTTTACTTGGATTACTTCTTCGAGAAATATATATTTTAACCATTTTAGATCTAAGGCTTAAAGACTATGGGGTGGACCTCATTGAAGTTTCAGACAATGGATGCGGGGTAGAAGAAGAAAACTTTGAAGGCTTAAGTAAGTTGAATTTCTCTAACCCTACTGTTAAATATTTGGGCAAAATATTTTAAAATTTTGAGTAAATACAAAAACAGCTTTTAAAAGCCACTTATTTTGGAAGGTATTATGTATGTTCACTGCTATACCGCTTGAGATATCCTAGGCCTCTCTTTACACCTCTCTTTCAGCTCTGAAACATCACACTTCTAAGATTCAAGAGTTTGCTGACCTAACTCAGGTTGAGACTTTTGGCTTTCGGGGGGAAGCTCTGAGCTCACTTTGTGCACTGAGGTGATGCAATATTTTTATTCACTGACTTGACTCCTTGTAAAACAAATCTCTCTGAAAACTAAAAAGTATGATTTGAATCATTATTGTTTACACCTTTCCATCTCAATGTTTCAGCTTCTCACCCCTGCATTCTCTGTTATCTTACTACCAGTCTAAGTGGAAATACCTCTGAAACGTAAGCAATGAATGAATGAAATGGAGCAAATAGTACTGTAAGAAAAATCATTACCCTGTAACAACTTAAAAGCAATGACTTCTCAGTTTTAGAACAACATAGATAGTAAATTATAGGTGCTGTTTGAATTTCATTTAGGAAAAAATGTAACAAGCATTTACATAATTACACAGCAATGTTTATAAATACTTGTATATTTGAATTATATCTTGGATCCATTTAAAAATTTTTGTCAGAACACTAGTAACAAAACAAATTGTCATTCATGAATATATAAGTTTTGATATCTTTTATTGTGTTACAGTTCAACAACAAAAAAACCTATCAAAGTTCTTATCAAAACAAAGCATTTACAGAACTCCCTGTCTCACTGTCCATTAGTTGCCAGACCTTAGCTTTTATGATGACTCCTCACCCATTTAAACTTTTGATTATCTTAGCGCATCCTCATGTCCTCTGAGAGTCTGGAGAGGACAGGAGTAAGAAAGTGAGTTGTGTGACGCCCCGCACCCGGGAGTCTCTGATTGACCATGCTGCGCCTGGTGCTCTCTTCCAGTGATGTCACCATTTCTACCTGCCACTCGTCTGCGAAGGTTGGGACTCGGCTGGTGTTTGATCACAATGGGAAAATTGTCCAGAAAACCCCCTACCCACGGCCCCGAGGGACGACGGTCAGTGTCCAGCAGCTGTTTTACACACTGCCCGTGCGCCACAAGGAGTTTCAGAGGAATATTAAAAAGGTGTGTTCAGTGTGGGATCCCAGCATCCAGAAGCATTGAGACTGTTGTGAACACACGGCAGAAGGGCTGCTAGAGCGCTTTCCTCTCCACTCGTCCTTCTCTGGCTGAGTCTTACGCCTGTGCTTTTTCAACAGGAGTTTGCCAAAATGGTTCATGTCCTCCATGCGTACTGTATCGTCTCCACGGGCATCCGCGTAAGCTGCACCAATCAGGTGGGACAAGGAAGACGACAGCCTGTGGTGGGTACCAGCGCAAGCTCCAGCATAAGGGACAACATTGGATCTGTGTTTGGGCAGAAACAGGTAATGGCAGCCAGGGAATCTAAGGACATCTTACTGCTCTAGTGATTAGGGCAGGTTTCTATTATCCTTTCCTACAGAATGGAGAATAAAATCCAAGAATTAATTATTTTTATTTGGTACCTCTTGCAGAAATTAATACTGAGTTCTGAGAGTTTTTATTTTACTCTTGTAGAGAATAAAATACTACTTTTACTCTGAAAAAATGTAAAATACTGTAGGCAATGTATTGATCGTGGATAAGTAGGAGCTACGTGTTTCATCTTTCTAGAGGAAAATCAAAGTTATTTTAGTGCTCCAAAAGCAGCTGTTGAGGTTCTTTGTGCTCTTACTGCGGTTAGTTTGCTAGGAAAGAGAACACAAAAACCCTGGGTGGACTCCTTTTGGAAGTTCGGTCCTTTCTGTCTGTTGGGAAGTAACTGGAAATCTCGGTTTCTTCCAGCTGCAGAGCCTCATTCCTTTCGTTCAGCTGCCCCCTAGTGACGCCGTCTGCGAAGAGTTTGGGCTGAGCGGCTCTGACGCTCTGCGTGGTCTGTTTCAGTGAGTAGATGGCTGCTAGGAAAATGACAGATATTTTTCTTCAGTTTTTTGACTTAAAAGGTAGTGATATCAAGGCTTTTAGTTTCTTTTGTCCACCATAAATCTGTAAGCGGTATTATTGCTGAGAAAGAAGGTTTATTTGATTCAAACGCTGTTCTAGGTGACCGGTATGTTTCAGATTTTTTTTTTTCTGTTGAATTAGTGTTTGCAGCAAAGGTTATGTTTAGTGAACAATTAGAATAACCTTAAAAATTATTTTATTTATCATGTTTCACTTTATTGGGATCTGGCAGAGAGCAGTAGAGGCTGTGTTTGCTTCAATTCCTATCTTACCCAAAGTCTAGTCCAGCATCGTTACTGTTAGTGTAAGAAAAATAGACCTTTTCCATGAGCAGGACTGGGCCTGGGAGGTCCAAATTGCTCACCCTCCCTCCGTGTGCCTTTGGCTTATGCCTGGAATTGAAGATGGGGTCCATTTCTTTATGTTAAGGCTTCGTGCTTACGGAAATGCCAGTATCCCTGAGGTTGATCTCAGGTGGAATAAGTACCTTACCAGCACTTTGGTAGATACAAGTTTACCGACGGAACAGACTTTAAAAGGGCAGGGAATGTGGGCAGAGATCCTGGTGATGAGTAGTTGGGGATTGCCTGGACAGCTGGGGGGGCCAGCATGAAGTTTCTCAAGTATGAGTTTGCCTCCTTGCATGGAGGTCAAGGGTTTAATAGGGAAGGTGACAGGAGAGCTAAAGCAAATAGTTTCGAACCCATGGCATGGCCTATGGTGGATTTGCTGTATGGGAGCTTTAGAACCTTCCAGAAGGTCTTTGTTTTTTTTATGATTCACCAGAATGGAACAGAAATGCACATGAAATAAAATGTTAGTACTTAGCAGCAGGCTACCAGGTGTTCTGTTTTTATTTTTCTTACAAAAGAATGTGCCATATCATATGTGCTTCTAATCCTTTTGCTCTGGACTCCTGCCCTGGGTACCACTGGACAGTGTCTCGGGTTTCGTTTCCCACTGCACTCATGGTGCCGGACGGAGCTCAACGGACAGACAATTTTTTTTCATCAATTGGCGGCCTTGTGACCCAGCAAAGGTATTTAAAATTGTTTTTTGTGTTTTTAAAGTTGTATGCATATATTTCTATGTGCATTTAAATGTGTTTTATGAGTGCTAGACTGCACCTGCATTGTTTGGCATTTCTTCAAGAGCATCTTTGGGTTAGAAAAAGATTCCCTCTTAGGAATCTGTGGTGGAGGGGCACAAGGAGGCTTTTTTGGGTGATGGATGTACTCATTATCTTGATTGTAAACATATCAAATCATACATTTAAATATTTTATTTATTTATTTTTGAAAGAGAGGGAGAGAACATTGATTGGTTGCCTCTTGCATGTCCCCAACTGGGGACCTGGCCCACAACCTAGGCATGTGCCCTGACCAGGAATTGAACCAGCAACCTTTCAGGCCACAGCCTGGTACTCAGTCCGTTGAGCCATATCAGCCCAGGCTCAAACTGTACACTTTAAATATGTGTAATCGATTGCAGGCCCCTTACATCTCATGAAAGCTGTTGAACGTGTGTGCCTTCAGCGGCTGGTTAGGGCAGTGTGTTCATAGAGTCTGGGAGGAAGAGAACACTTACTCTTTTCTAACCTTTTCTTTCCCCTGTAGGTTTCCAGACTCGTGAACGAGGTCTATCACATGTATAATCGGCATCAGTACCCATTCGTTGTTCTTAACATTTCTGTCGATTCGGGTAAGTTCCCCTAACACTTCAGTAAAATTGGGGACTTACTTCTAAAAGAATACAATGAAATTATAAAACTCTGGTATGACTGGAAACAGACTCTTGTAGTGACAGTGAATGACCACATATTTTTTTATATAAGACTTTCAGTTTTATTTTATAGACTTTTATTTTGTTTTTTATACGGATTTTTCTGTTTTCTACTTGACACTCTGTTAATTGTATTATTAGAAGAATGTGACTTTTTCATGTCAGCCGAAGGAGAACAGGGACTGTGTTCTCCCTGATTTTGAAAATGATTTATTTCACCCTGGCTGGCGTAGCTCAGTGGATTGAGTGCGGGCTGCAAACCAAAGCATTGCAGGTTCAATTCCCAGTCAGGGCACATGCCTGGGTTGCAGGCCACGGCCCCCAGCAACTGCACATTGATGTTTCTCTCTCTTTCTCCCTCCCTTTCCTCTCTAAAAATAAATAAATAAAATCTTTTTTAAAAATCTTAAAAAAAAAAAAGAAAATAGCTTTAAAAAATGATTTATTTTGTATTTTTTTTCTGATTGTTAAAATTCTGGTTTATTATCATCCAATAGTTTTTTTAGGTACTGAGAAATGCATATATACACACTTTAAAAATATATATAGTGGTCTATATATCTACCCATATCCTTTGGGGTCAGGAAATAATTTTGGGTAATTTTGTGTTGTACTTTTTATCCTTAGAATTGAACATTTTCTTTTCCATGTCATTAAAAGTTATTCAGAATCATGATTTTAGTAACTGCATTCATTATATTTCAATGTATAGATTGACCTTAATTTTAAAATTTTATTTCATTTTTTGACAATTTAAACATTATCCTTATAATTAAATCATTATTTATATATTTAACTATTTCTTTGAGGTAAATTTCTGGAATTAGAATCACAACATTAGTGGATATGACTGTGGTGTGTCAGTTTATGCATCTACCAACAATGTCCTGGGTACTGTGATTTTTAACCAAATTCAGTAGGTGGTCAAGTAACATCTTATTGTAGTTTGTGGTTCTGTTACACATTTCCATGTGTTTATTTACTCTTTTTCTTTTGCAAGTTACCCATTCAAATCCTTGCATGTTTTATCTAATTAAAAAATTGTTCACCTTGTCCTTGTTTACTGGAAAGAATGAATTTTGGAGTTTATGACTAGTGATCCGGGCACCATAATGTTTTTAGTAGTACTTTTGGTAGTACAAGTGAATGAAATAGTAGTGGGGACATTTCACTTGTTAGAGGTTAATTCAAACACAGTGACGGTCGTTTCTTTTTTGCCTTAGAATGTGTTGATATCAACGTTACTCCGGATAAAAGGCAGATTTTACTACAAGAGGAGAAGCTTCTGTTGGCAGTGTTGAAGACGTCTCTGATAGGGATGTTCGACAGCGATGCCAGCAGACTCAGCGTCAGCCAGCAGCCCCTGGTGGATGTGGAAGGTAAAAACCTGTGAGTGTAGAAACGGCTTCCATGACGTAGCTGTTGTGATACTTCCCTCAGTACTTTGGGCCTGAAGTAAAATCTCCTCTTCTAGAAAGAAAGGACAGGTCACGCTAGAAAGTGAGCTGGTTAAAAAGAGCATGAGCGATTACGTCTGCTGAACGGGGACGTGCTCTTGCCAGGACTTGACCTGTGGCTGCAAGCCTGTTCGGTTCCAGAGCTCCGAGGAAGCTGGTGCTGACGTTGTTGCCTGTTTTCTCATACCTTTCCGGGAGGAGGGAGTTTTTGGAGGCCCTTTCACTGTCGTGTTCCCTCACATCACAGAGCTGATCTGACACCTGGAATAGTGGACATGTCATTATTTTATTGCTTGGTCGTAACTTATCAGCTGTTTCTTGAAGTAGTCCATTTCATTCTTACTCATTCAAACCTAGTACCTCTAGGACAGGGGCCAGAGGGGAGCCCCTGCTGCCTCCCTTAGCAGAGGGGAGGGTTGGCCATTATCCGCTCTGACCAGCAGCGCCGCTCCTGGGGGTGGACGCTGTTTTTCAGCCAACCTGCCCGCAGTCTCTAAGTCTGTGTGTGGGGGGACAGAAGCGGCAGGTGCCCATCACAGTGTCCTTGGAGTGGGCGAGACTAGAGAACCAAACGCCAGTAGGACTGCTGAGGAAGCTGAAACCGGGTTTGGTGGAGAGCTAAGGTGACAGATGAGCATTGCTCCCATCAGGAGGAAGTTGCTGTTGGGTGAGGCTTTGCAAACTGGGGGTGCCGGAGTCAGAGACGGGTTTAGAGGAGGGGCAGGTACAGAGCCACTCTGTCCTAACGCTTCCTAACACCCCAGTGGTGAGGACGGGTCGGTTTGGGATATACTGGGGTCAACTCTTCTAGGCTGACTTGATGGGCAGTTTGATGATCAGAGGACGTGCTGGAAGTGCAAAGCTCCTGAGGGATGTAGTAGAGAGGGGCCTGGAAACACTGGCGTCAGTGCGGCAGACCTGTCGGCCTGCACGTGGTGGGCCCCACTCTCTCCCAGCCCTTTTCTGCACGGGGTATGGCGGATGTGTGTGGCGGGAGGTAGCACACACATCTTTGTGCAGTGGGCTGGTGGCGGCCTTTCTGAGCCCACTCACATGCACTGCCAGGGAGGCTGCCCAGCACAGAGAAGCAGCTAAGCCTTTCTGTGACCTTGGAGCACCGCTGAGCCACTGCCCTGGATTAGCCATTTCACTGAGGAACTGCATTTTCACAGAAACAGACATCAGAAAGTCATGGCTTACAAGTGTATCAGTCCTGAGGTCAAGAAACAGCACCCACAGAACCACCCCCGCACCCCTTTTAACGCAGTAACCCTGGTCGTCACCATTTCCATGGCTTCTAACACCATGGGTGTATTCAATCTGTTTATAATTTGAAACCATCATTGTGTATGTTCTTGGGTGATTCGTTTCTTTCAATATTTTGTTGATGAGAGTCCTCCAAGTCATGTGCAGCAATTCATTCATTCTCGTTGCTGTATCATATTCCATTGCAATTAAATACTGCGATTTATTTGTGGACAGTGGGGTTGTTTCTGGTTGGGGCTGTAATGGACAAAGCTGTTGTGGACGTTCCTGTCCATGGCTGCAGCGAGCATGGGCAGGCATTTTGGACGGGAGAGGCGATGCTGGCTCACGGTGTGCGTGTGCTTAGATTTGTGGGTCACTCCCCGAGCAGTGAACAAACCAATCTACCGCCGGCCGCCTGAAGCATTCATTCTATCCATTCTGGTGAGCTGGTGAGCCTTGAGCAGTGTCTTTTGAAGTTTTAATTTGTATCTCTGATTAATGTACAACAGGTATCATAGGTTTTATCAGAGTGGGTGTCCTCTGTGGTGGCGTGCTGTTCATGTACAAGTATCCTCTCGTTCCATTCCAGTGAAGCCCTGACCCGCTCCTCTGTTCACATCTGCTCAGGTCACCTAATAAAAAGGCAGCCGACAGAAAGGGAAGCGCCTCTGCTGGAAGAGCAGGAGAACCACGCTTCAGTGAGGACGCGAGGAGAAGAGAAAAGGGCAGTGACCATTTCCAGACTGAGGCAGGCCTTTTCTCTTCGTCACCCAGCAGAGAACCGGCCCCAGGGCCTGCTGTGTGCGGAACCCAGACGGGTTTCTCCAAGACAGAAGAGGAGCGTGTCCTCTTGGAGGCCTTCAGACTCCCTCTGCTCCCAGACGCCCAGTTCGGGCGCAGGCTGGCCCGGCCCTCCAGAAGGGGGGTGTTCAGACAAGGGCAGAGTGGAGGCGGAGAGGGACTCAGGACACGGCAGCACCTCGGCGGGTTCAGAGGAGGGGCTCAGCACCCCAGACATGGGCAGCCTCTCTGGCAGTGACCGGGCAGCCAGCTCCCCTGAAGACAGGTTTTCACAGGAAAACACGGAGTTGTGTGAGAAGTTCCCTGAAACTGAGCGTCATGTTTCAGACACGGAAGGCCGTCGAGACCAAGAAGATGGTGTATACAAATCAAGAGTGTCGCCTCAGCCAACTGAGCTGTCAAGCACCAAGCGTTTTAAAAAAGAAGGAATTCCTTTAAACTCTGACACCCGTCAAGAGTCGGCTAACACACATCACACGTCAATGTCTCAGGCTGACGTAGCTGTTAAAATTAACAAGAAAATAGTGCCCCTTGCCTTTTCCGTGACTTCTTTGGCTAAACGCATAAAGCAGCTACATCACCAAGAGCAGCAGAAAGGAGGTAAACAGAATTATAGGAAGTTTAGGGCAAAGATTTGCCCTGGAGAAAATCAAGCAGCAGAAGAGGAACTAAGGAAAGAGATAAGGTAAAGGTTTTTGTTGAGAGCATTTTTGCTCATTTTGCTGAGCTGTTGGGAGTGAGCCAAAGGCTGACCCTTCCAGAGTCTGCTTTTGCTCCTTTGGGTGTCTTTTGTGTTTTGACGGTGGCGTTTCTTCTGGGTCAGGGTGGACGTGGCCCTGCCTTGCACCAACATCTGGTCCTCTGGCGGCGGCTGCGTGTCCGGGTGGCCTCCCAGGGTCTGCCTGCCCCAGGCTTGTATCCCCAAAAGTCAGATGTGCATCAGTTTCCTCCCTCCGGCTTTGCCCCTCCCTCTTGAAGATTCTGAATTTGGAGTCAGCGTGATTCCACAAATTGGTCAGTACCTGTACCCGTGCATCCCTGGCAAGGTTTTCTTCATTCACCAACTTCCTTTCATCGCTTCTCATACCCACCAGGCTAATTTGCTGTAAAGAACTTTTCCTGCTGCCGGAAACTGTGCAAGTGTGCAAGGGTCTTTTCCTGAGAGATCCTTTGCACGGCCTTTATCCTTTCCACCAGCCCACATCAGTGGCCCGCCTTCTTGACCCGGTTTCATTCTTCTTCAGGGTTTTCCGCCCACAGTGACTTCCCTGCAAGGCATTCATGGTGGACATTGTTATTTTCCATTTTAATGTGTATCACAAAAAAGTAGAACACATGTGAAACCTGTGATTTCAAGAAGATTACATAGGATAAGGCTTAGTAAAAGGAGTTGATTTAAAAATATTAATAATACAGATACAGAAAACACTCCCCTTTTGTCAGTAACCATGTATAACATCTTGACTTGTTAAAATGTTGAATTCTGAAATTCTTAACTTTTGTCTTCATAGTTTTTCTCGCCATTTACTGAAACGTGCTGTCCCTTACACAGCGTTGCTTGGTAATCACATTGAACCTCACAGCATTTTTAGTCTGAACCACACAGGTTTTGCCTAATTTAGATTATAAATTCTTCAGCTATGAGTTTTCTGTTATGTAAATTCCTTTGATATTCATAGTGCCTAGCTTGCATTGAGAGAAGTCGTCAGGAAATATTTCCTTTAAAAAGTGTAATTAGTGGAGGTGAACGAATTTGAACGTGGTCTAGGGGGACCGTGAACTTGGATGCACCAAAGAGAGCCAGGTTCCTTCAGATGCACACACACACACTCACACCCATTGGTGTTCACAGCCAGAGTGTGCTTGACAGTGAGAGACTCGTTGGGTGCCCCAGGTTTAGTCTGCCTGGACTTCACCTTTGGATACTTTTAGCCCTCAGAGTGCAATTGACTGTGATTTTAAAAACAGAGGTTTGAATTCGTTCAACAAACATTTATTGATCCCCTGTTACTGTGGGTCTTGAATTTTTCCATCTGGAAAATAGTCTTTTCCTCCCTCCCTCCCTCCCTCCCTCCCTTCACCTTTTTTAGTTGTTGTTCAAGTACAGTGGTCAAAAAATAGTCTTTTAAAATGTCTTAAAGTTCACATTTTCTCCTTGCAGTAAAACAATGTTTGCAGAGATGGAAGTCATTGGGCAGTTCAACTTGGGCTTTATAATCACCAGGCTGGGCGCGGACATCTTCATCGTGGACCAGCACGCCACGGACGAGAAGTACAACTTTGAGATGCTGCAGCAGCACACCATCCTCCAGGGCCAGAGGCTCCTCGTGTAGGTGCACCATGGCCCTCGGGGCTCTCGGGGTCGTCTCACCTCCCAGGGTTAAGACCTGATGCCCTGTGTGTGTGTCTACATATTGATGTGTGTATATGTATTTTTGCCATAAGCATCCCTACAGCAGGTTTTTATACCTTTTGTATATTAATAGACCTACCATTTACTGAGTGCTTATCATGTGCTAGGCACTGTTGGAGCAGTGCACATGTATGTATTTATCTTCACAGTTTGAGCTGCACGCTTGGGTGCAGGTGGAGAAAGAAACAATGCAGGCAGAGGAAGAGGCAGGGACAAAACAAATGCTACTCACTCTGTTTTCAAGTGCCTGTAATGACCTAACTCAACCCTTCAAATTGTCTTTACGTTGAGGCAGGAAAAAACCACATTTTGAACTTTATATTGCTATTTTTAAGGAGAAGATTCAAAAATAGACAGGGTCACTGGGATGAGATGGCAGATTGAGGAAAAGCAAACTATTTATACTTTAACTTCGGAAATGGCCTTTTAAAAAAGGAAAATTACAAGGAAATTCCTCAGGAAGTTTTGTGACAGGAAAGGCATGTAGCTCAATAAAGTGGTGTTATCAGCGTTGCATTTTGAACTGAGTCCAAGGACTCGTAGCACTGTTTCATTTTCATTTCTGCTTCATAGCTGAATGTTCGACTTTAAGACATGGTTCGAATCTCTCCTTTGTTTTTCAGACCCCAGAGTCTCAACCTGACTGCTGTCAATGAAGCCATCCTATTAGAAAATCTGGAAATATTCAGAAAGAATGGCTTCGATTTTGTCATTGATGAAAGTGGTGAGTTATTACTAAGAATGATAGAATTGTGTCCTCTTAGAGCGGGGAAGAGTCTCTGAGGTCATGTAGATCCATGTATTTTATGAGGTGACAATGTTTATCCCCTCTTCCAAATGTTTGTTACTAGGAGCACTCAAACAAAACACATTTTCTAAATAATGACTATCTCTCCAAATTTTATTCTTTTAGCACCAGTCACTGAAAGGGCTAAATTGATTTCCTTGCCAACAAGTAAAAACTGGACCTTTGGGCCCCAAGACATAGATGAACTGATCTTTATGCTGAGTGACAGCCCGGGGGTCATGTGCCGGCCATCCCGCGTCCGGCAGATGTTCGCCTCCAGAGCCTGCAGGAAGTCTGTAAGTAAAGGAGGCTTGTCCTCCAGGACCCAGAGGCTCACACTTGTGGTCCCCTGAGGTCCCCACTCAGGAGTGACTGCCATGGTTCATTGTATGGATAGAGGCTCATCACGCTCTGTCAGCGTGACACACCAGTTCCACGCATCTGCATTACCTTTGATCTCTGTCCCACAGTCACTGCTTTTCTCTACTTCCGAAGAGCGTGATCTCTCTGTTTCACTGATCCCAGTGCAGTTACCTGTTCGTGCACACTGTAACACCTTCCGGGTAACAACATCACTGCTGGGTGGAAGCCTGCGGCTGCCCTGCCCAGGTGACCGAGCAGGGCACACCAGTCCCTCTGGTCAGTAGGCATTTCAGAGGTGCCCTGTGGAGCATGAAGCATTACCATGTTTTGCCACCTATAATGTGCACCTAAGTTTTGGGCTCAGACTTTGAGGGAAAAAAATCTTGCATTTTAATTTTTTAATTCAGTTATTTATTTGTATTAGAAACAAAATCGATGATCATATTCAAGGGTATTATTTTGGATACAGGTATCATTACTGCTTTCTACAGTTATACTTTTAATGCATAAGCATAAATAAAAGAATTGAAAACATAGATATGGAATTAGGGCAACCCATGTATAATACACATTCTTATTTTTCCCTCAAAAATTTGGGCAAAAAGTAAAGTGTGCATTATACATGGCAAAATATGGGTAGTTCATTGCTCAGGGTGGTCCTAGAAAGTGGGAGCAGTGGCCGACGGCCGGATGTCCAGGTAAAGGAAGTGGATCTCCATCTCCTGGCCCATAGGAAAGGCCAGGATGCCATTCCTTCATTTATTCAATAGTTACTCCTCGAGCCCCTGCTGGGTGGCCCTCCTTGTGCCAGGTGATGGGGACACTGAGGAACAAGGGAGATGAGGTCCCTGCCCTTGTGGAGCTTACAGTTTAGTGGGGAGGAACACATAAACAAAATGACAATTTCAGATACCAGTGAGTTCCGTAAAGAGATCAAAACAGTATTGGGATAAGGAGCGCGCACAGAATGATGAGGTGAACAGTTGAGACGGCTGAGCAGGGAGAGGTTATCTAAGGAGGTATCATCTGAGCCGATGCTTGGAAGCTGAGATGCAGCCCCTTGGGTCAGAGCCTTCCGGATAGAAGAAATAGCTAGTGTAACGGCTGTGGGGGTTTGAGCAAAGCCAGAGGCTGATCTGACCGGGGAGGGGACCAGGATGAGAGCAGTACAGGGTCCAGGGATCCACATTGGGCTTTGAAGAACCTGGGCAGAAACCTGGGAGTCTGTGCTGCTGTGTTGGGGTGGGGGCAGCCCTGGAGGATTGTCATGGCTGAGAACAGACTATAGGAGGTGCCTGGCGGAAATAAGGGAGGTGGGGAAAGCAGCAGCTTTTTCACATTTCAGGGGTGGGTGGGATTAAGAGTTCAGTTTTAGACATGCTATTTTTGGGATTTCATTAGCTGGTATGCGGAGGTATCTAAACCAGTTGTATTAATGAATCTCAAGCTCAAGGGAAATGTCAGTATTGGAGTTAAAATTTTAGGTGTGCTTTACAGCCTTGGGGACTAGATCTCTGCTTTAATTAAACCCAAGGGAAGACTTTATTATAGCAGAGAATAGGGTCCAGGGTCTGTGAGCCACAGAGAATTCGTTGGTGCAGACTAACATTGATCTAATCCTGAGTTTGTGAGTAGAGCTGGGACTGGCCTGTGCTGACAGCCAGACATTTTAAGTTGTGTCTTCCCGTGATTCAGAGGTCTCCAGAGCCACAGGCTGCTCCTTCGCACCACACCCTGGCAGGGCCACCCAGTGGTAGCTCTTGTCCTCCGGGCTGCACACCCGAGCCCGCCCACTGTCTGTTGGGGGCTTTCCGCTGCCACCCCGAGCGCTCCAGCTCCAGCTGTTCCACCCTTCCAGCTCCATCTGCTGTGCTTGTCTACAAACCAGTCACACTAGTCTTCCCGCCTCATGCCTGTTATGCTTGACTATCCCTCTGCCTGGATTCCCTGCTCGTGTCCCTTCGTCACATCCCTGGCTCTTCTCTGTCCTGGGCCCTGAGCACCGGACTGAAGTAGCCTCTTCCGGGCACTCGGGTACAGCACCCCGGGTGATACTTGTCTTGCTTTTGTTAACTTGTCTGTTGTCTGTCTTCCTCCAATGTGGCAGAACCCTGCCCCATTGCCTCTAGGACTGCCAGGTTCAGGTGTGTCACCTCTCCTAGTGTCTCAGGGCCTCAGTTTCTCTGTGCTTGTTCTGGTGTCTGCTCATCTCCCTGTATCTGTCAGGGATATGTGCTGTGGAGAGGAAGCAGGGTGAGAACTGCAGAGGGTTCAGCAGGGGAACTGTATCATTGGAAGAGGCAGGAACATGAGAGCAAAAGCTCAAAGGGAGAGAAGTGAGGCATGCAGACATTGGAGGAGAGCTGCAGTGGTGGGCACAACCAGTACCAAGGTCCTGAGGCAGGTGCTTGCTTTATGTTTTTGTGCCAGTGTGGCTGGAGTGGGGGGCCAGGGAGGGTTGCGTGCTTGCAGGTGCAGACATGGAGGCCAGTCAGGGCCAAACCAGGTGATGCACTTGGATTTCATTCGGGTGAGGGCGAGGCTTGTGCAGAGCAGCTGTGAGATCTGACATACCTTTGAAAGGAATCACTGGCTGTTGAGTAGAACTGATGGACGAGGGGAAGAGGGGAAGCAGGGAGGCAGTTAGGAGGCCCCTGCAGTTGCTGAGGTGAGGGCACCAACACAGGTCGTGCTGCTGCTGCTGTCGAGATCCGGGTGTGGTTGGTATCTCGCGTGAAGGCGAAGGGGCCGAGGAGGGGCTGGGTTTCATGGAAAAGTGGAGGCTGGGGTGTTAGAAGGCGGGGTTCTTTGGGGGAAGATTTTTCAGGGAATGTCATTTTTGAGTTGTAATCTTGCCTAGCCTTGTTTTAGAGAAAAATATAGCTGAATAGTTTTAACCAAATCCCAGTACAACTTTAAACCATTGTGTCTCACATTCAGGTGATGATCGGAACTGCTCTTAACACAAGTGAGATGAAGAAACTCATCACCCACATGGGTGAGATGGACCATCCCTGGAACTGTCCCCACGGCAGGCCGACCATGAGACACATCGCTAATCTGGATGTCATTTCTCAAAACTGACACTTCTCTTTGCGTAGACCTAGACTGTTTATTGCAGGTGTCTCTGTGTTGAAAGGCAGAGTTTTAACCATTAAGCACCATAGTCATTTAGAAATGATGTTGAGAACCTTTTGAACCACGTGGAGCATCGCTGCAGTGTGTCGTGTTCTTCATTTGCATGTCTGTCTGTCTGTCTGCAGATGTGTATATATAGGCAGGCGCATGTTTTTTTAAGTCAGGAAGAGCACTTTCAAAGTCATCCAGGCCTCTGCACTGCCCCAACGTATTTTAGGTTGCAAATTTGAGCCCTTCGTGATGATTAAATTTGTAATGGTTTAATTTCATAAATTTAAAATTATGGTCCTCTTGGGTTAGTGGTTCTCAACCCTGATGCACATGAACTTTTTTTAAAAAAAAGAATAATCTGGAAAACCCAGCAGGGATTCTCTGCCTGGTTGGAAGAGAGCGACCCAGGTGGGGCTGAGGTCATGATTTTTAAAAGTTCCCTGGTGTGACCAAGGCAGTTCAGGCATTGTTGTAGGCAAGCGGAAATAAAAGGTCTGGATTTCCATAATTTAACACTGATGTGTTTTCCTTGGGGTATGAATTGCAAGATATTCTAGGTTTTGGCTGTCAGTGGTGTTGGAGGTAGAAGAATCCCTGTGTTTTATCAAATAGTTTTTCATGGAATCTCATTACATGTGAACTCTGCCAAAGATGCCATCTGTGGAATCCAAGCCATGGTTGGCGTGCAGTGGCAGGTGTGGGCACTCTCTTGCTCTCCCCCTCCCTGACCCAACTGCGGGCCGCCTTCCATTGCAAACTGAGAATTTCTCATCTGGGGCAAGACAGTCAAGTGATAATTACATGTGTTGTGTCGGGTACTATGCTGGTGTGCCTGTCTGCAGGGTCTCATTTAATTTTTTCAAGAACTCTGCACATTGGGGTTTCTGGCCTCAAAGATGGCTCTGTGGTAAACCCACAACCCTTGACTGTGAGGCTCTCCAGGTGTGGTTAAGGAATGGGCTGAGAAACTCGGGATACCCTGACCTTGCTGGGTGGGCCCTGTCTGTCCTATGACTTAGACTGGGGAACCTCTCCCAGCTGGGCCAGAGAGAGGCCACTCGCTGATTTGGAAGATGCAGGAAGGCAGCCTCTAGAAGCTGGAAAAGGCAAGAAAGATTCCTTCCTGAGGGACCGGCCCTGCTGATTCCTAACTTAGCTGTAAGACGATAGATTTGTGTTGCTTTAAGCCACTAAGCAAGTTTGGGTAATTTGTTTACATTGCAAAGCAAAACTAACATGTGAGTTAATTATTCCTGTGTTATGGTGAAGATGAAGGGGGAGAGGTTACATGCGGCAGTAGCACCGCTGGGAAAACCCAGGTCAAGTGCATCCAGCTCCAGATTTCCACCTGGCGGACTAGGGCTCTAGGGCAGAAAACACTAACGCTCAGAGGCTTCTGGGGCTGCGTGGCCCCTTTAAGGGGGGGGGGGCAGGGCGGGGCCACGGTTGCCTGGAGACCAGCTGGGTTGGACGCGTGGGCTTCTGGTCACTTTGGTTGGGCCTAGCTTCAGAAGTCAGGTAAGCACTTGGCACTGTATCCCAACCCCCAGGCCCTGTGCTCCTGTGTGCACCACAACACCAAACTCACAGACCTCTGAAGACTTGAGCGGGTGCATGGTGGGCGAGGAGGGAGGGGCAGCAAGTGAGGGAACAGCGCCCCCAAGCCCTGCTCAGAACTCGGGAAAGAAGAAACAGGAGAGCTCGGTGTCCAGCCAGGGAGGACAGGTAAAACAAAATTAATGGGAAGCAGGACAGTGTAAGAGCAAAGCCTAGAGGTGGGGTGGAGCTGGTGCGGCAGGTGGCAGCAGGGGGGCGGTGGAGGCTGACCCTCCAAAACTAGCCTATGTGCCTGCTCTGTGGCCTGGAGGCTTCCAGAGAGGGCAGTTTTAGAGGGCCATGGACCCTTGGCTTTGGAGCCTTCATTTGGGACCTGGACACCCTCCTTCATGGCTCACATCAGGGCCGTACAGTCCATGGTAGTGCTGGCCCAGGGGGCAGGCAGCTGATGATTTCAAGTTCCAAAACAGGGAAGTGACATAAAATAATTAGTCCTTTGTGTGCCCTTTCTCATACTTTAGACATGTTTTTTGCATCAACTTACTTAATCCTTATAAGGAAACAAGGTGCTATTACCCCTACTTGATATATATATGAAGCAGAAGGACATGAAGTAGAACTTGCCGGAGAACACACAGCAGGTCAGTGGACTGGCCAGCTTGCACACTTTGCCACACTGACGTATGAGGAGACGGGCTTTTAGAGTGGACTGACTGTGTGCAAGACCTTAAGGGTCAGGTAGCCACTTTTCATAGGTTACCCTTCTTACAGGGACACTATTTGAAAAGATGGTAGGTGGTTCCAATTTTTAAAATTATAGGAACAATCAATGTAATATTGAAACTATTATTTTTATAAACTGGTGATACCTGTCATTTGTAATTTTCCAGGGTTTAGAAGAATGATAATGAATGCTATTGGGTCATAAGGCTAAAATTCTAATTTCTAGGGGAACCCTTAAGTATTTAGAGACATAATTTCTATTTTTCAGATAAAATTCATCAATGCTTTGAAACAAACAGCTCTCAGCCAAAGAAATCATTTGACACAGAAAGTAAACTGGGTCTTCTAAAGGGAATGGTGAAAGAAAAGAAAAAAGCAGACAGAAGAGTGGATAAGTCTGCCCGCTCTTCCTCATCTCTCTCTGATAATCCAGAGATTTCTAAACTAGATGACAATTCTGCTAGACAAGAAAGGTCCCCAAGTCCTGTCCCACAGTCAGAAGTGCAGTTCCACGAACCGGGATCCAAGAGGGAATCCAGAAACCAGCAGCAGGACGACGATGCTGCTGTATATGAGGTGCCCGTGCTCAGCGATCTCGTTGAAAGGTGATCCTGCTGGGTGCTTCCTTTTCTACCACGTTTATGCTCTCTGTTCTCTGTCACGGGAACCTCTGCAGTTTCACCTACCACCCCTCTAGGTCACGGTGAAAATCTGTGTTGTTAGCACTGGCCTTTCTCCTAGACTTTTAGGTTCACATGTTTAACTCCCTACTGTACGTCCTGCACTGGGCTTCCCACTGTCTGTGTCCAAAAGCAAACTTGAAATAAGACTAGTCAGATCTGAGTCGGCTCTATGCATGCATCACTTCCGTCACTGAACCTTTCTGAGCCTCAGGATCTTCCTTCACTGGGGAAAAGGAGAGAATACACACCTTAAGGTTCCTCTGCGCGTGGCTGTTTCTCTCCCAGACGCTGGCTTCTCTGTGGGCCCCTGTGTCTGTCAGGGCACCACTGCTTTCTTGCAGATCCAACCTCGAGATCGGGGACTGTCCTCCTCCTTCCCGTGCCTTTCATTTCTTTTTCCTCTGAGCGTCTCTCGTTAGTCCCTTTCTCTGTGCATAGACTCGTTACCTCTTGACTGGGCTGTGGGACGCGCTTCCTGCAGACTTCCCTGCGTCTGGTCTGTCTTCTCAGGCCTCCTGAACAGAGGTACCTTCCTGCTTACATCACTCCTTGTGTTAGTTGTCTATCTTTATAACAAGTCACCCTAACACATGGCAGTCAGAAACTGTCGTTTCACACAGTTTATGGGGATCAGGAGTCTGGGAGCAGCTTAGCTATATGGGGTTGGGTTAGGGTTTCACAAGGTTCCATCAAGATGCACGTTCCATCAAGGGTTATGGGTTCAATTCCCAGTCTAGGGCACGTGCCTGGGTTGCAAGCCATGTCTCCAGTAGGGGGCGTGCCAGAGGTAACCACACATTGATGTTTCTCTCCCTCTCTTTCTCCTTCCCTTCACCTCTGTCTAAAAATAAAATAAAATATTTTTAAAAGGACTTAAAAAGATATATTGTTTGAATGGTAATAGCAGCCATTTATTAATGAGCTACTGTGTGCCAACTCTTGAGTTCAGCACTATAGAAGGATATTAAAAAGTATGAAACATAGTCTACAGTGCCAGGGGTGTCCAACCTGTGGCCCAGGGTGGCTATGGATGCAGCCCAACACAAAATCGTGAATATACTTGGAAGCTTTTTTTTTGCGCATCAGTTTTCATTAGTGTTTACATATTTAATGTGTGGCCCAACACAACTCTTCTTCCAGTGTGGCCCAGAGACACTAAAAGCTTGGACACTCCCAGCACACAATGCCCTACCACCCCCACCTAGCCTTCGCCCCTTCTCACCTCCTGACCTCTCTCCCTCACTCCAGCTGTGCTACTCTCCTCACTGTTTTTTCTGAACTTGAGATCTGAGGCTCTTTCCTGCCTCAGGCCCTTTGCACTTGCTGTCCCCTCTTCCTGGGTCCCTCTTCCCAGGATTCTTCTCACAGGTGTTCCAGGTTCTACAGCTCTCAGTACAGCTCTCATGTTCTCAGAGAGGCCTCCGCCCTGCCTGCCCGTAAAGTACAGCCTCCTGCCCTGGTCACTTGTTTCACAAAAAATTGAACACGATCTGGAATTAAGCTTGTTTGTCTGTTTCACCTTTATTATCTGGCTCTTCTCAGTGAACTGAAAGCTGCCAAGGCAGGAACTTTCCAGTTGTGGGCACAGTTCACAGTTTCTGCCCCAGTGCTGAGAAGGGGACAGGTGTATGGTGGCTCTTGGGGAGTGTTTGTTGAGTGAATGAATGAGATGTGCTCCTTCATTCGTGTTAATTATGTATCTTAACCCATTGTCACTTGGGTTTACACCAGTCATGACCTTGAGTTTTATTTCTCTGTAGTAGCTATGAAGGGGGAAGAGTCCAAGGACTGCATTACAGAGAAGACTTTGCGGTCTTCCAAGGAGGTGGCACCTACCGCGTGAGTCACACAGTTGGGGAGTGGGCGGGAAGGAAGGTGTGGTGATAGGGATTTGCATCTTCAGACAAGTCCATCGATTTCTTCAGAAGAACTTGGAAGACTTAATGCTGGCTTTATTGTGAACCCTGATTACATATTTTAAGGTAAAAACAGGGCTTAGTGCAACTGAAGTAGTCAGTTTAGATTTTTTTGTTTTTCCTGATTTTTGTTTGTAGTACACAAACAACCTTCAGGTCACGACAGTAAATGACAAAGAGTAAAACCCTGGTATCGACACCCTTTTGCTGTAAATGTTGTTAATTTGCTGTGTTCCTTACATTTCTTGAATGGCTGTATTGGTATTTTTACCTGGGCGTATTCATTTTGTAGATAACATCTTGGATTTTTTTAAAAGGTTTTATTTATATTTAGAGAGAGTGGAAGGGAGAGAGAGAGGGAAAGAAACATCAGTGCATGGTTGCTTCTCACATGGCCCCTTGTGGAGATCTGGCCTGCAACCCAGGCATGTGCCCTGCCTGGGAATCAAACCGGCGACCCTTTGGTTTGCACTCGATCCACTGAGCCACACCAGCCAGGGCCATCTTGGATCTTTTTTGACTTATGAATCCTTTGTATTGTTACATGGTTTTGCCACTTGTTTTTACTGTGGTAAATATACATAAAATTTATTATTTCAAACATTTGTAAGTGTCCAAGTTCAGTGTCGTTAAGTCCACTTACCAGGTTGTATCATGACTTGTACCTTCACTTCTAACCTACTCCAGAACTTTGTTATCATATCAAAAAAACTTTGTACCTATTAAACATTAGATTCCCTTTCTCCCATAATAATTATTTTTAACATTGCATAGTGTTCTAATTTACTATTCACAACCATGCCATAGTTGTTGGATGCTTCTGGGGTGTTTTCATTTTTTGCATTTATTAACAATGCCACAATGAAAGTCTTCATTCAGACTGTCAGAACAATATATGATTATTATAGGAGCACAAGTTTTTGTGGTTGAGGCCATAGGCACGAGTGTTAGCATGCCAATCCCCCCCCTTCACATACATGTTAAGTTTTTCATAAAAACTCAAAAATGCAGACCCAGGTTGAATTCAGGCTCCTGTTTAACAATGGCATGGGACTGCCTGGTGTCAGGTGCAGGCAACCGGGTTTTTTCAGACTCCTTCACAGATTCTTTTTGGAACAGGGTGGGTGCCAGTGGTCCCAGCTCAAAGGCAAGCTCTGCCCGTGGAGACAAGCATGTTGGTGTAGGTGAAGGTCCATGAAGGCCTGATGCCGTCAGTGGCAGCTGTCATATGAAGTCTGTGATCGGTCCCAAGGGTTTGTCCTTGTTCTGTTTTGAAGGGTATGTTTTCAGAAGGCCTCCTGCACGGACAAGGGACTTACGTTTGGGCTTATGAACTGAATGTGAAATGAAGCACATAATACGTTATAGTTCTAAACTGTAGTTGTGAGATTTAATGGTCAGATTCCCACAATTAAACATACTGCTTTCATGAAAGTAATTCAGCACACGGGTTAAAGAAATCTACAGAACCAAAGAATATAGGTGAAAGTAAGTCGTTACGGCCCAGGACGCTCTGGTGGTGTTGGCAGTGTCATTTGCACATTCTAGAGGGTTCTATGTGTATTGTGCATGTACTGGGTCTCCTCTTCACATTTCATTACACACTTTCTCATACCATCATTTCACAGAGATCCCACCATAGCCCTCCATTCCACTCCATGGGTTTCACTACCCCATCTTGCAGTATGTATTTTTAAGTCAACTGCTAGAACCGAACTGCTCTCTGAGAGAGGGCACAGATTTCAACTCCCACTCCAGCCTCCTTCGGGGTGGGTTCCGAAGATCCAAAGTGCCCAAGGCCAGGATGTCACCTGCTTGCTGTGTGGAGCTCCATCTGCACACAACCTTCCAGATGCACTTTTGTGCCTGGGCTGCTACCTCGTGGAGGGGCCAGTGAGGGAGGACGGGGTGTGTAGAGAAGGAGGGACGGTGGAAACTGGGGAATAGTCCAGTGTCTCCACAGGAGAGGCAGGTGTAGTATCGGTAGTCAAGGACGCACCTCAAAACATCTCGGGCTGGGCGACGTCTGCACTGCCTTCTTTCTGTCACTCTTTCGGCCATTTTTCCCCAGGGGCGGTTTGTGAAGAGCATCTCAGTGAACCTCAGCATGCACACGTGGCCGGACGGCAGCACCTACAAAGGAGAAGTGGTCAACGGCAAGAGGAACGGATTTGGTGTGTTCAAGTGTGTCACGCAGCCTGTGTCCTACATTGGCGAGTGGTGCCAGGGCAAGAGACATGGGACGGTGGGTGAGGCCACCACAGGACGGCCCTCTGCACGTACAATGTCCAGACTCGGAGGGCGGGGAGCGGGGGCTGTGGAGGTACATCCAGTTTTGTTCATTGAGGGGAACTCATGTCACTCGGAATTAACCATTGTGGAGTAAGCAGTTCAGTGGCCTGTGGTGTCAGTACATTCTCAGTGTTGTGCAAACACGACCTGTCTTGTCCCCAGAGATGTCATCAGTCCAAAATAAATCCCATACCCGTTTGGTAGTTACTCCTCAGCCCCCTCAGCCCGCATTGCCAACGGTTTGCTCTCTGTGTCCATGGTTTTGTGTGCTCTAGACATTTCCCGTGAAGTAGAACCACACAGCACGTGACCTGTGCTGTGTCTGGCTGCCTGCACTGAGCACCATGTTCTCGAGGTTCGTCCGTGTCCTAGCTGCTTCCTTCCTTATGGCCGAATAGTATTTCACTGTATGGATAGACCACATTTTGTTTATCTATTCACCCCATTGCTGGCTGTTTGGGCTGTTCCCATCTTGTGGCCACTGTGAACAGTGCCGCTGTGCATGTGGGCAAGCATTCAGTGGAGCACCTGTTTGCTGACCTGAGTATGTTCAGGAGTGGAATCACTAGGTCACATGGTAATGCGATGTTTACATTTTGGAGAACCACCAGGCTGTTTTCCACGGTGGCCACACCACTGACATTGTCACCAGCAGCGTTGGTTCCATTCCCTCATGAGCAAGGTGGTTGTTTTTGGAGCTGCTGTTTGTTTTGCTGTGGGATGGTAAAATGCCATGGCAATGTTTTTAGAAAAGAAAAAGCCTACCATTGTAATCATCACTTTCCTCGGATTTAGACTGTTCAGTTAATGTGTTCTGTTCATTTTTTTTAGTTTTAGCTCATTGCAGATCAGTTCAGGCTTGGGGTGGTGAGCAGCCCACACAGGCACCCGGATGGCCATAAGCAGGAGCACGTTAGCTTGATAATGAGGAAGAAGATAGGAAAACTCTCTCTCTCTCTCTCTCTCTCTCACTCACACACATACACACACACAAACACACACACCAGTGAATAAACCAGCAACTTGAGGCCATTCAGCATAGATCCAAATCCCTTGCACAGTGGCCAGTCCCTTAGAGGAGTCACCACAGAATGGTGACGCTGTGGTCACTTGTATTTGGAGGCAGTAAAGTAAGTAGGATGTCCAAATAGATAAAAGAAAAATGGTTTTGGTTCCTGTGAGAGTGACCTTCAGTTATATGGAAGGTGCTGCTCTTCACTTCAGGTGACAGCACACCAGGATTGCTTTAGGTACTTGCCTGACTGCTAGTCACAGACGCAGTGAATACACTGAAGGCAGTGAGTGTCACCGTCAGCCCCATGCCCTCACGGGGCACTGTGTCACTAAGGAATGATTAATTTGTGACATTAGCTTATTCTCCCTCGGTGGATACTTTACCCTATTCTTGATTGCAAAACAGAAACATAACACAGATTACATGTCTTGCCTGAGTGTGATGTTTTGACTTCTGCATAATTTAGTCCCTTAAATTCATAGAGTTTATTTCTTATCTTTACCTGTAAAACAGGATTTGTTATCTGAGGCTTGATTTTTGTTTACATGCTATTTATTTTAGGGCTGCATTTATTACGACCGAGAGGGTACCTCTTCCTACGAGGGGAGCTGGGACCACAATGTCAGAAAGGGCTGGGGAGTCAGACGGTAGGCACTGCTGCTCCGCGGCTGGGCGTGGCTGGAGTGGGAGGGGCCTGGAGTGGGAGGGGTCCAGCAGTGTCCAGTCAGGCTGTTTAACGGGGAAGGCACAGAGAACATACTTCCTGTGGAAACAAGTGGAATGTTTAAATTCACCCAATATCACCCTCGTGGTAGTGCAAATATTAGACAGTGAGTTTAGACAAGCACCAGATAAATGAAGTCTAATCACACTGTTTTACTCCACGTAGAAACTGCCTTTCTTCATTCTCCCTCTTCATCATTGATCTCCATGATGAGCTTTACATTCTCTGAAGGATGCTGACATATTTGCTTGGTTTTTAGATTGAGCTGATCGAGTCAAAATATTTGGGGGGCAAACTATTAACTAATAGAACTACAGGGGATTATTTGTAAAGACTTGAAGTCCTCACTCTTATCTACTTTGTCACCTTATTAAATGATCAGAAAGTTTGATAAAATGATTTATCACACCTCCTAAGATGATTGTTTTTACTGACCACATGCCCACTCATTGCCCCTAACTACAGGGAAGAGCATATAGGCAAGAGGGTTGGATCTCTTTGTGAGAGTTCAGGGAGAACATTTTAGAGAGAGTCTTAGCGGTACATTAGGTGCATTTGAGATAACTGATTGTTTTGAAAAAAATTTTTTTTGGTCCTAGTTATAGATCTGGAAATGTGTACGAAGGCCAGTGGGACAACAACATGCGGCACGGAGAAGGCAGAATGAGGTGGCTGACGACGAACGAAGAGTACAGCGGTCAATGGGACAGGGGCATCCAGGTATCCGCAGGGTACCTACAGAGGCAGACGCTCTGCGGCCCCGCAGAGCACGTGGGACTTGGTGTTTTTGTGTCTGGGTGTCTGACATTCCAGTGCTGATAAGTTTGGACGCTCAAGCCAGGCCCCTGACGAGCACTGCCTTCGACCTGTATACCCAGCCTGCATGGGAGTGGGTGTCGTTTCCATTTTGCAGATGAAAGATGGGCCTTCAACAACTTGCCTTGGTCAGGACTGGCTGGCACAGAGCGGAGCTGGGGCTGAACCCAGTGCTGCGTGACCCTGAACTCCGTGTTCTTGGCCCCGTCACATAAGTCATTGTGGTTCCTCCAGGCGGGTCAATAGACTCAAGGGAAAAGAGGAATTATTTTGAACATTTCTCATGGAAACGTCCTTTCTTTTCAGAATGGTTTAGGAACACACACCTGGTTTCTAAAGAGAGTCCCCAACTCCCAGTATTCTTTGAGAAATGAATACAGAGGGAACTTTGTGAACGGGTATCGTCATGGCTATGGAACATTTTACTACGCCAGTGGAGCCACATACGAGGGAGAATGGGTTTTCAATAAAAAACATGGCATGGTGAGTACAGACCTGTGAAGATTACATTTTAAAGATTATGTAAAGCACTTGAGATACCGTGAGAGGTATGTCTTTCTCTGTCTAGTAAAGTGCATTATCTATTTTGCATAGGATAACTTACTGTTTTGTTAAGACGATTACATGAATTTTAAAATAATTACCACCAAATCATCAATTTCATGTACATTTAGAGGTTATTTAATTCGTTTGTGTTGTATGCGTTTGTGGGGGGTGTGTGTGTTAGGATGATTTTCGTTCTAAGTAATAGAAAATCTAACTTAATCTTCTATAAATCATAAAAAATAATGTGGGCTTCTGTGTTGGTTTGATTCAGCAACTCAGTGAAGCCGGATTTGTCCTCCACCTATCCATGGTGTCTCCCACCATGTCAGCCTCACCCTTATGCTGCCCCCGCTTCATGATTGCAGGATGGCTGTTGTGGCTCCTGACTTCACATCCACATTCCACACTAAGTAGAAGAGCAGAAACTGGTTTTTTCTTAAAGATTTTATTGTATTTATTTATTTTTAGAGAGAGAGGAAGAGAGGGAGAGAAACATCAGTGTGTGATTGTCTCTTGCATACCCACTTCTGGGGACATGGCCTGCAACCCAGGCATGTGCCCTGACTGGGAATTGAACCGGCAACCCACCCCGGTTTGCAGGCCAGCACTCAATCCACTGAGCCACACCAGCCAGGGCAAAAACTCTATTTCAGGAAGCTTTCCACAAATGTCTTGAGTTTCACTGAGTTGAACTGGGTCATTTGCCCGCCTCTGGGTCAGACTGACCATTGGCCTGGGCTCAACAAATATTAAGAGATTTTGATAAATATCAAGACTATTCTGTGACGGGCACTCTGGTGGTCATTAGCATAGTTTAATAAGACATTCTGTGACTGAGGGGTGCTTAAAGTTGGGTAGAGGTCATGAAGCAGATACAGCAAGAAGAGAGGAGAGGGGGAGAAGGAAAGAGAGTCGGGAGGAGGCGGAGGGTTTACGCAGTGATGTGAGAGTCAAGGAACTGGGTGATGTGTGGACTGAGTGCATGTCTTAAAACAAACAAAAATACCACAGACTCTTGAGAAAGATTTTGATGTGCATTTACCAGTGGTTTTCTAAGAAAATCTTTCCTACACTACGTTACTTTTTTATCTGTAGGGCCGATTAACTTTCAAGAATGGGTGTGTGTATACTGGCCCGTTTTATAATGATCACATAGCAAAGTTTCCAGACCTTGACGATGAATGGATAGATGACCCAGACCTGTGTGCCGATTCTGCCCTCGGGAGCCAGTTCCGAGGATCGTCCAGTGCTGGTAGGGAGTGTGCACCTGCCATTTGAAAGTTCATTAATCTCTGTTTTCCATGGTATCCACTCATCAAAATACATCTAATGTGTCAGAAAACAGAAGTTTCCCGTGAGCAGCTGATTCCTTAGTAGGTTGTTTGGAATACTCTTGTATCACACTTGTGTGGAAGATTGTTTTGGTATAACATTGAAAATTTTAACATTGCTCTTCACAATGACGCCCTGTCTTTGCCTTCCTTTGCTAGAAATGATCAGGAAGCTTGATGGCAGTGGAAGTAGTCTGGTGCTGGGCTCGAGCATTGAGCTGGACCTGCGTTTGTTGCTAAGTAGGTACCCTGAGAACGATCAGCCAGAGGAACGGAAGCAGGTAAAAGCCTTTTGTACTGTTAGAAATTTGTATTTTAGGCTTGAATACTTTTTTACAAATAATGTATTTTTCAGTGACAGTTGATATACAATATTATATTAGTTTCAGGTGTACAATCCAGTGGTTAGATGTTTGTATAACTTATGAAGTGATCACCTGATGAATCACCTTATGAAATGGCACCATAGTTATTAAAATATTAGCGACTGTATTCCCTACGCTGTACTTTACATCCCCATGACTGTTCTGTGACTACCGGTTTGTACTTCTTAATCCCTTCACCTCTTCATTTCTTCCCTTAATACACCCTTAAAGTGGCAAGCATTAAAATGTTTTCTGTATCTGGGAGTCTGTTTCTGTTCTATTTTTTTAGATTCCACATATTAAGTGAAATCATATGGTACTTGTCTTTCTCTGTCTAATTTCACTCAGCACAAATACCCTCTAGATCCACCCATTTTGTTGCCGATGGCAAGGTTTCATTCTTTTTTATGGCTGAGTCATATTCCACTGTATATATGCACCACTTGCTCTTTATCTGTTTAATTTAGAAAACAGGTGTTCCTTTTGCTTTTGTTCCTAAAGCTTACCCCTTACTGGGTAAGGTAAGATACGCACCACTTTCTCCTCTCAGGTAGAGTATGCTGTCTTAAGAAATATTACAGAATTAAGAAGAATCTATAGCTTCTATAGCAGCCTAGGATGTGACCACTCCCTGGATAACACCTTCCTGATGACAAAGCTTCACTTTTGGAGGTTTCTGAAGGATTGCAAATTTCATCACCATAAAATAACTCTTGCTGATATGGACAGGGTATTAAGTGGTGAGTATTCCAGGTCCTTCACCCCTGTTGGTTCAAAGAGAAATGCACTGTGACATCGCCATGACACCAGTCAGGAAATGTTGAGGGAGTAAAGGCAAAGGCTGGGAGAGATGTTGCAGGAATCAGCACAGGGGCTTCTCAGGAAGGTGCTGAAGACGCACGTGAAGAGGCAGTCTCTCACTAGTATCAACACCGAGACCATCTACAGCAGAGGTCAGCAAAGCAGGGGCCCCGAGCCTATTCTTGTAAATAAGGTTTTATTGGAACACAGCCATGTCCATTTGTGCATGCCTTTCTGTGGCTGATTCTGTCCGCAGACACCAGAGCTGAGTCGTTGTGATGGAGACCGACCCACAAAGCTTGAAGTATCGTATTTACTATCTGGCCCTGATCTGTCATGGAATCATGCTAAATTGTCACATCAGAAGCAGAGAGGTCTGGGGAGGGCTTGGAACAGCCTAGAAAAGCTTTAGATAGTCTTGGGCTTGGGCTTGATTTCTAATTAGAAAGTTCATGCAATAAATTTAACAACTTTGAAGGTTTTATTCCTTTCAGCTGAATTCTGGGAAGCAGGACTGAAAGCCTCAAGTTATCTACTTGAAAAATAATGTATTAGAATAAACACCTATTTACTTCAAATTTAAGTGTTTGAAGTAGACTTAGCATTTATTTAGAATTATCAGCACTAATCAAATTGTGGATCAGAAGACTTTGAAGTGTCGAGACACGGCTTTAAAGTTCTCATAGAGTAACCAGATGAAGATCTTCGGAGTGGGACTTGATTTTTAAGTGGATGTGGTTGTGCAGTTCAGAGTATTCTCTGGGAAGAGAAGCACTCAGTTCTCGGAATTATGTACCAGTATCCATATCTTTGGATGGTTAACATGCAAAGGATGCAACCATCCAGGAGCAAGTCAAATAGAAGGTACTAGAAAATACTAGGCATCCTTTCCAATTTTCTCATTTTAGCCAATAATGACATACCAGTTGAAGAAATTCATTCTCCATTTACAAAAATCCTTTTGAGGACATTTCTGAGTTACCTCGTGCAGCTGGCTCACCACATTCATCACAAAGAATACCAGTAAGTACCACCTCTGGACCCCATCAATGGACACGGACAACGCCAGCTGTCACTGGTTACATCTGTCCTCTGTTTTTGGGCATTCATTGTGATTTTTACACACTCTAGAACTGAAGGACTAGGAACAAAACCGCGAAGATCCCAGCTTAAACACGGGAAGCCCTTCGGGGTTCCAACACTGCAGAGAGCTCTCGGGGCGTCATTCAGAAATCGTCACAACCAGCTTGTCCTTAGGCCAGAATTTCCTGTCTCTTTCAGAGCAAATAGATACACCTTTCATCGCTTCCCTGAATAACACCTTACAGAACCAAGGCACACTCACCAAAATGAAGGGACAAGTGTAGCTGCCATACCTTTAAGTAAATTGCAGACTTTGTTATGATGTCCCGTTTTCCCACCAATGTCCCTTTTCTGTCCCAGTATCTAAACCAGGATCCCACATGGCGCAAAGCTGTCCTGTCATAGTCCCCTGGCACCCGTGATCGTTTCTCAGACTTTGTCCTTTACAGCCTTGACACTTTGGAAGAACATTGGTCAGTTGTTCCGTAAAATGTCCCTCGATTTTGGTCTGCCAGTGCTTTCTCATCATGACACTGAGCTTATGGGTTAGGGGAAGGATACCAAGGAGGGAAGCTGCCTTCCCCTCCCATCCTGTCAGGTGGTGCCACATTGATCCGTCTCGTTACCAGTGATGTTAACTTTGACAACCCGGTTGTAGTGGTGTCAGCGGGACTGTCTCCTGTCCCCTTTCTTCAGTGTTTTTCCCTTTCTACACTCTGCTTGTTAGAGGCCAGTTACCGGGCGCACACCACCCCCACCCCCACCATAGAAGGGGAATTACAGCCCCCTGCTGGAGGGAGGACTGATGACAGTATCTTTTTAATTACAGAAATCGAAGCCCCTCGCTGTTTTTGTGCTTTACAAAACTGATGACTGACAACATTCACCCCAATGCCTGCCAAGTAAATGGTAGGTACAAAACCAATAGGATTCCCTTTAGCACTGTTTTTTTCAAAATGCAACATTGTGGTCATGTTTTAAATATGTATCATCTGCGGCATTTTTAGGCCTATTATTCAGTGAGCAGCAGCAGACATTGTACGCAATGAATTACGTCGACCTGACCTGGGAGGTGTACAAGGCGTACTGCCGGCCGCACACAGCGCCGCCCTATGAGCTCACCATGAAGGTGAGACACTTCCTCTGGATGCTGCAGGTAAGCACTCTGATCGACACTGGCTTACCGCTCATAGGCATTTTGATTTTAATGGTGGGTAAGATAGGCTAGTTATGACACGCAGAAGGAGGTGAGGATGTGGGATGAATTCTCAGAGCTGCTGCGTGTTTCCTGGGTCTCTGTGCGGAAGGGAGCGACCCCTGCGGATGGGAGGGCGGGGACCGGAGCACCTGGCACTGCCTGCCTACGTGGGGGTCAGTGCGGCGGGGCCAATGTCTGCACTGAGCAGACCTGGCCTTCGAAGGAAGGGTGGAAGATGAATGCTGTTTTCAGAAATCATCCTTCCTGAGAAAAAGGATTTTAAAAAGTTCCAGTTTGGAAAATGGTGAAAACATCTAAATTATACACTATTCTCATACTAAGTACTGGTGTTTTTGTTTCATGCTACTTTTGATTTTTACTTGTGGGAAGATAAGTGTTCAGACCAAAAGAGTGGAATGCTAACGGGGTGGAAAGCTTTAAGAAATTCAAGTGTTGTGTATATGAGAAGCTTCTGTGTTTTCCCTGCTGGTTTTGTTCTCTGGCTGTTGTAAGGCTTTGCCTGTAGCATGTGCTGAACTCTGGCTGTCCACTCATACTCAGGAGTGTGGCATAGTGGAAGCCCTTCGTGGATGAATGGCACTTGTCAAAGACTAGGTTACATTTGTAGGGCAACCAGGCCAGGAAACTGTCCTGCTGCTCCCTTTCTCCAAGCCAGCTTGCTCAGTATTGATCTCTTTTCTTGGATGTTCCATTTTTCAAGAGAGGATTTCTCCTAACTCCTGGGAGACCTAAGCCTGGTTTTCAGTTCTTAGAAGGTGTGGGGGGAGGTCAGTGTGGAGGGACGAGTTTCCCAGGAGGCTCTGTCGCCTGACCCTTGTTTCAGCAGCACTGGGACAGTAGGGGGACTGAGTGTTTTCCAGGCCAGATGCCCTCTGGTTCAGTGTCTCAGAGCACGCCTTCGGTCTTTGGTCAGACTTTCAGGGAGTCTTCTGCGTTTAGCCTCACCTGCAGCATGACTTTCAGAGGTGCCTCCCCCTTCTACATTCCCGCAGCGGGCCCTGGCTTGCCTCCCGCCTCCCTGGACTCTGCTGAGTCCTGGGTCCAGCCCTTTCCCGCTCAGAGCCGGGCTGACCTCTCATGTCTGGATCGTCTACTTCCCCATTGTCTCTGTCTGGGATTAGACCTCTCAAAAAATCTGTGCTGGTATTTCTGAAGGATCAGGTTTGGAGAAGAGAGGCAACTTGCAATGTCAATACAAAATGCTTTACAAAATCATCACTTTTTAAGATAGTCATTTCTGGTACATTTTCTTAAAGTGTTGTACTTATTTATATAAGTGGACATTAAAAATAGATAGCTGTTTGTAATAAGAGGCCATTACAGTTTGACGGTTTCTTTTACAGAATTTTAAAATGTTAAGTAAAGAATTAACAGCAACCAGATTTGTGGAGGTCATAGCAGAGGATAATCCTTTCATGTGTGACGGAATTGACAGCAACTTTGAACTTGAGGTCTGTGAAGAGCTGACACAAATGGTATAGATCCAATTCAGACTGTTTGTTTTTCCTTGGGTACCAAGAACCAAGATTTGATTGAAAAGAATTCTAATCCCAATACAAAAAACTATATATGTGCACTTGTGTGTGTATGCACGTATACCCCCTTGATTGTATCAGGAAATTAGAGATTAGTATTAAAAAGAACACTTCAGATGTCAGGAAATGATGAACAAAGTCAAGAGAATGTAAACCTACCATTCAAGTTCATTGCTAAGTAAATTAGCAATGTAATACATGTCTGCGTTCTGTGGTGTATGTGTCATATACCCAAAGACACTAACTGACCTCCTCTTCCAAGAACTAGGTGTAAGGGTCTTTCATTGTTAGCATTTCCTGCAGTGGGCAAGTGTCCCATCTTCCATCCAGCCAGACCCGCCTCTGGGCGGGGCTCAGCAGACTGTCAGACTGGGGACCCTGGTGCTGTGAGGAGGTCAGGTCTTCCCCAGCAGAGTCCGAGGCCAGCCTGGAGCCTCCAGTCCACCTGGGGGGCCTGATCCAGCTCAGGACCCATAGATGTGACAGGTAGACGAGCCAAGTCCAAGCCAGCCAGCCAGCCCCGCCCACACACCTGCTCCGCAGGCCCGCAAGCCGGGATCACGGAGGGTGGGAGGGACGGCTGCTCTGTGGGTGAGCACTTGCACTTGCCGCTTGGTTTCCGGGTGCCACTGCTCTAGTTGTTCAAGAGAAAAGGAAGCACTTTTGAAATTGATTGTCTTCAATTAACTAATATAAAATGCTTCTGTCAAAAATAGAAACAGTGACTCACAGTGTGATGACAGAACGTATGTCATAATAGGTCTTAAATGCTGTAGGTTTGGCTGCAGACTGACTGGTGTGGGTCCACCGACCTTACGCAGTGAGTGGGGTCCTTTCTGGAGAACAGGCAGGAGCACCCGTATAAGGCACTGACTGACCTCGAGGTGCGTTAGGGTGAATAAGACCCAATCACTTCCTCTGTTGCAGCTGGTTTTCCTGGAATTCTTTGAAGCTCTCTTAAGCTTTGCTTTCATCTATGTTACTGACCAAATGACTCGATCCTGTTTAAGTTCTCCAAACGACGATTTCACCGAAAGCAAATACGGAAGCACTTGTATGGCAACAAATAAGGTAACAAGTAGTACATTAGAATTTAGAGCAAAGAATGGTTTTACTCTGGAATGGTTAAACAGTCCTCAGAATTATCCTGGGTTTTTGTAACCCTTCAGGAAATAATTCAAGTCTTCTTTTCATATTTTGTTTTTCTTAAGTTAGAGAAAATGTGCTTCCTGGTCACAACCCAGGAAGCAGACCCTTGGCCACAATAGGAGAATGAAGGTCAGAGTGCCCACAAACACGGTGGGGCGGGGGGCCGAGTCTCAGAACACCCTCGATGTTTTGTTATGAAATGTTTCATCGTGTGATCTAGTGCTTGCGAGGGTGGAAAGTGTGACCCAGAGCGAAGATGCTAAGGGGCAGCTCCCGAGTGTGCACAAGGTGCTGGGTGGGTCCCTGAGAAGGGGGCCTGCTCGCCAGACTGGACACTAGGGTTCACAGTGAGGCCTGGGTGGGGGCGGGGGTGGGGGCGGGGGCAGGAATCCACTGTAGGCTTCAGTGCTAACTGAACCAACTGAGACACACCTGTACAGGGTGGGGGTTTCAGGTTAGTGGGCTTGGAGCATTTCTGATTTTTGAGCCATTGGAGCCACAGGGACATGGTGGGGACAGCGGAACCCCAGGGCTGTGAAACACTGCAGAGCAGCTCATGCAGGAGCCGCTCATGCAGGAGCCTTCCACTCTGGTCTCAGCAGAGACTTGTGCCGTGAATCCCTGGGCTGTGCCTTGGGATCTGCGTGGGCTGGCAGCTTCCTGTTCCACTTCAGCTCCTCATGGCTCTCCCCTGCAGACAGGCATGCCTCCTCCAGGCCACCCGGGAGCCTGGTCCCGGGCTGTAGCCTGGGTCTGGATGCTGCTCTGAGGGCGGTGATTTTATGGACGGCATCGCCACAGACTCCAGTGACTGAGTGTGAACATTCTGGTCTGGGCATCGTCCTCAGTCACCATCTAATCAGCTTCACTTCTGGTTGTCAGTGTGGCATTTCAAATGTCCATCAAGATAAACAAACCACACTGTAGTCATACAATGGTGCGTGAGCCAGCAGTGAAATAATTCACAATACATGCAACATGCATGAACCAAAATAATCATGCTGGGGGGCAGCAGCCAAACAAGAAAGGGTGCATACTGTTGTGATTATATAAAATTACATAAAATTCCTAGAAAATGCAAAGTAACCTGCGGTGATGGCAGGTGAACAGTGGTTGCTGGAGGAGGGGAGGAGGGGTCACTGCAGGGCACAGGCGGCTTTCAGGATGATGGGCATGTCACTGTTGGGCCAAGGTGATGGTTTCACAGGTGTAGACATGTTGACATTCATCAAAGGGTACACTTTATGTTTATTGTGCATGATACTTTGTTAAAATTGTGTGTGTGTGTGTGTGCGCGTGCGCGCGCGCACGCGCGCCTGTTTCCATGGAAACAGTAGCCTATAATGGCCTGTCCTTGCTCTGAACCCCAGAACAGGAGGAGTCTGAGTCCAGAAACGAGTCAGGAGTCTGACGTGCACTTTGGCAGCATCAAGTCGTCATCAGGGAAGTTAGGGTTCTTGCTTGACTTCAGCGAAATCCAGACGACAGAGGTTCGTACTCACCACGCGCCACCTCCACACTGTGTGGTTGTAGTTTCGACCACTGCTGTGTACCTACTCTGTGACAAGCACTCTTCCCTGTGCTGGGGATCTAGCAGCAAATGCACAGCCTGTCCTCCTGTGGACTGTTCCTTTGAGTGAAGAGAGGAGGTGGTCACAGGTGGACACAGAACCTCGAACTCCCATGCGGGGTTTACCAGGTGTCATGCAGTCATAGGTCCTGTCTCTGTCTCTAGGTGGGAACTGAGGCTGGGAAAGGTTAAGGCACTTGCCCACCATCACAGAACTAGTAGGTAGTAGAGCTGAGGGGTCCCGTGCTGGCAGTCTGGCTCCAGATTTGCCCTGTGGATTTGGTTGATAGGGTGGGGCAGTCTGAGTGTGCCAGACGGAATGGGTGCAGCTGTGTTATTAGCCAGGAGAGGACTGCTCTGTGCATAGGTTGGAGGCAGGGGGGTGCACTCTGGTGGTGGATAGGACAGAGCAGGGACAGAGCATCAGTGAGCAGAGCATCTGGGGAAGGTGCACGCGGGGAGGCGGGGAGGCTGGGAGGCTGCGGAAGGTGCCGAGCAGAGGGTCACCGCTGACAAACCAGTCAAGAAGCTTTTGGAATTATCTGAAGGTGGTGCGAAGGCTGTGAAGCGAGGGCACAGCGAAAGCAAACATGGTGCCTGGGTTTCTGGCCTGGTCAGTTGGAAGGACTTGGAAGGACGGAGTCGCCATTCACCGTGGAGGGGGAGGTGGGGGTGGGGGAGAGGAGGTTGGGGGCAAAATTAAGGGGTTGGTTTTGGACATATTAGGACATGTCATCCAAGGGTAACAGCAAGTGGCACAGCTGGATACACAAATGTGGAGTTCAAGGGCAAGATCTAGCTGGGCACAGGAATGTGGGTGTAAATAGCATATATGTGGTAATTAAGTCCATTCATATATGAATGGAAGTTAACTGTGTGAAAAGTACTTTTTCAAATCTTTGGTTTTTGGGGGGGAGTTTGCAATAGATACAGTACTGCATTACTCGTTTCGTTAGTAGTATGAATATCAACATTTTATGCAGGTTAAAAATAGTCAAGAGAATGGTCTCATTAACAATCTTTGAATTATTAAAGTGTAGAAACTTAGTTTTAGTTCATAATGATGCAGAAATAACATTATGCTTTATGTTTTTTTTTTTTAATGTAAAAGGGCAATTTCAAGAAGTCTCTAAGTGATGAGAGAATTTCCAAAATTAATTTTCTATCTTCAGGGAAAGCACTAACCTTTTATTTACCTCAAAATGGTGAGTACTATAATTATAGAACTTTAAGTTTGGCAAACTGTTTCTTACAAATTATGTAAAGTTTATAAAAAATATACAGCTGTCATGTGTGTGTATGTGTTTAGGCTGATACTGCTGCTTCCAATTCTGTCTTCTGCTCGACAGAGTTCACTTTCAAGGCATGGTCTTACTGATTTTGTGTGTTTGTTTTTGGTATTTTTCCCAGTTTTATTCAGATATAATTGACTTACCATGCTGCATAAGTTTAAGGTGAACATTATGATTTGGCTTAAGATTTGAAATGATTACCACAATCATCCCAGAAAACAAAAGAAAAACTTTTTTCTTGTGATGAGAACTCTGAGGATTTACGCTCTTAACGACTTTCATGTAGACAGACCATGCGGCCGGGTTCATGGCCGTCATCATGTCGCTTGCTGCTTGCTCGTCTGATAGAACGAAGTTTGTGTTGTGTGGCCATCCCCATCCACTTTGCCCTCCCCCATCCCCTGCCTTTGGTAACTACAAATCTGACCTATTTTTCTGATGTTGTCAAGATTCTACATATAGGTGAGATGATACAGTGTCTGTCTGTCTTTGTCTGGCTTATTTCACAAGTCAGTACTTATTTTCTTGCTCAATTTGGAATTAAAATCCTCTTATTTTTAAATGTGAAAGCCACCTTTAAAGACAGTGTAGGCAGTCCCAGCTGGTGTGGCTCAGTGGAGACCCAAAAGGTTGCCGGTTCTATTCCCAGTCGGGGTTGTGGGCCAGGTCCCCACTTCAGGGTATGCGAGAGGCAACCAATTGATGTCTCTCTCACTCACACATGGATGCTCCTCTCCCTCTCTTTCTCCTTCCTTACCCCCCTCTCTAAAAATAAATAAATAAAAATTTAAAAAAAGACAATGTGTGCAAATGCCAAGAGGTCTTTTTTTCCCCTGAGACATGGGGAGTGTTGTAAATTTTCTAAAATTTTAATTTAAAAAACCAAAAAATGTAAGCTATTTAGAAAAAAGTACAGGTATCAGGAGACTCGAAGGAAAAGCTGACAGTTGTAGCTGAGGCCTGGTGATGTCTGCCCTGCTTCAGGCAGTCCGTGAGCACTGTGCAGCTCCCCGGCCCCCAGATGCTTGAGAGCGCAGCACCCCCATGTCACAAGGGCCGGGGGCCCACCACAAGCAGGGCAGGACGGGCAGGACGGGCAGGACGGGCACCCACGCTCCAGGGCTGCTGCAGAGCCATATGGGCGTGCACTGAAACGAAACTTTCTTCCAGAGAAAAAAGAAAACCCCGAGGATGAGCAGACCGAAAAGCTGCACACGTGGATCGGCTGTGTGTGCTGCTTTTTTATCAACGCACTCTTCCCAGCTCACAGACGTGAAGAGATCCTCCAGGCCAAAGTGAGGGAAAACAAGGCCCAGCTCACAGCCTTGGACAGGAATGGAGGAACGGCGGACAACGTGGAGAGAAGGTAACAGCATGCTCCCCGCCTTGTGCGTGCACGGGCTCGCGGGGCCCTTCCCTCCTGTTTGCTGGAGCTGCCAGCAGCCTCAGGACCAAGTGCTTTCATTGAGAGCACATAGCTTCCTAAGAGCAGCACGTCCTCACGGGGGACCCAGAACTTGTGACTACTGGGAAGAGTCCTGCCTGGGGGCCACCTTGGTTCTCCTGTCATCTAAGATGGTAGTGACACCTGTGTCACAAGGATCCCATGAAAAGGCAATGTGACGGAGTGTGTGGGAGTCAGACCACAGATCTGCACAGCCTGGGTTCAAATCCCAGCCCCTCTGTTTAACACTTGGGTGTCCTTGGGCAAGGGGTGCCACTGTGTGCCTCAGTTTCCTCATCTATAAGCTGGAGATAGCACCCCATAGGACAGCGGTGAGGATTAAGGGAGCTACTGCTTGTAAAGCATATAAAACAACAACTGGCACTCTGTGAGCCCCCAGCAGGGGCTGCACACTTACCTTTCCAGAACCGCTGTCCGGGCTCAATGCCATGCAGACAGACCTGTTGGTCCAGAGTGCAAACGCCTGCTTTCTGTGAAGTGTTCCTCGAGCCTGCCGGTCTGTTGAAGAAAGTGTTAAACTGGACTTAAGGAAAAAGACTCAGAAGGATTTTCAAAGGCTACTTACTAGCTGCCAGCTGCCAAGAGAAAAGTGGTTCACAAGTCACTGTAGATAAGGTCGAAACATGGTATCACTTCATTCCAGGCAAAGTGACGGTAACTTAATTTTTGTGAACAAAAGCAGATCAGTTCTGTAAACAAAACTGTAAATTGCCATCTAGGTTTAGACTACTTTACACCACAGAGCATAAATAGTGGCTTTGAAATTACAAAGAAAAAAAATACCTCCTTCTGTTTGCTTCTTGTGTTAGGCTGAATAGCTTGAGAAGGGAAGAGACCAAAAGACAAGACTATGAGGTCCACATCACCGTGATCAAGGAGCCGGTAGAAGCCACGTCCTTGCATTTGACACCGAGTCCCCCTAAAGAGGACACAGTGATGGTCCAATCCAAGACCATCACCAGTAAGAGAAAGAAAAAATAGAGGTCACTGAGTTTCTAGATGTAAAAGGAATTTAGGACCAAAGCATTGTGATGAATTTCCTGACCAATAAAACTGGCTGTTTTACTTTCCATCTCAGCGTGTTTGAAACACCAGCCCTCTGGGTCACCGCACTTCAGGCGCGTTCTAAGGTCGATCAGGGAGGCGCCTGCACGTGCAAACTGAGCTGAATGAAAGTACGTGCGGACAGGGAGTCAGTGGTTTTTAATCAGTATGTTGGTGTCTAAGTTTAGAATCTGATAAAACCAATCAGATGTCAGCAGGGAGTAGATGAAGTTATTGAAACATTTCTTCAGCTCCTTTGCCCCTTGTAACCGCCCCGCGTCCACCTCCCTGTCCCTCTGATGCCGCCTCTGACATGGCCCCTGCCCGTGAACCGCAGCGCCGCAGACCACAGCAGAACAACAGGGTGGAGAGCAGGTGTGCGGTCGGCGGTTAAGTGAATGGTCTGTCTCTGTTAGAAAATGTTGGAGCTAATGAGCTGCTTTAAAATTTAAGAACAACTCCCCAAAAGCATAAAATACGTAACTTCCAGACTAGCAGAAGGAAACTCATCCAACATAAATCTGGATAAAGGGAAAACAACAAAGAAAAAAAAAGATGGAAATAGAAAACAAAAGATGATGGGGAGACATACAGAGTTCCCAGGAATCACCAATGTTACAGGCTGAACCCACCTCTTCCCCACCAACCTGAGATACTTAGATTGGACTAAAAAATAAAAATTCACTTCAGTGTTACTCTTTACAAAGGAAACATCTTCAACAAAAGCATATAGAAAGAATGAAAATAAAAACATGGAAAGAAGTGTGCCATGAAAATCTAATCAAGATGGTTAGATTGCTTGCAAAATCTGGCAGTTACAGGAAAGAAAACTGTGATCATGATGGAAGAAACAGATCAGGAAGACAATAATTAGTAAGGATACAATTGAAGCACTAAACTACGTTTGAAGTAACAAGTATTAGAAACCAGAGTGCAACAGAATGAACACTGGCTATGTTTTGGATGAAAAGTGCAACAGTTTCAAACGATACATGAGACCAGATCTGACTGCACTGTAATTAATAAGTCGGCGATGTGTGCACAGTGAAGCAAGCCTTCTCTGATCACTGGGAACGAAACCATACAGTCTGGAGGGACTCCTGGATTAAGAGAATATCGTAATGGAAAATGCCACTTGTGTGAGACAACACAAATACAAGTTGATGAGAAGTTTCCCCCTCTCCTTCCTAACTCGGCAGGTTCGTGCGGGTCCGGTGACAGGGAAGCATGGGGCCCGTGCTCGGCCGGGGTAGGACCAGGGTTTCCAGACCAGGTCCAGCTAGTTTTCACCCAAACTCTAGGATGTCCAGATCACTGGCGGTCAGGTTGGAGTAGGGAAAATTCAGCCAGCCCCATCTTAGCTGTGAAGCTGCATGCAGAGTGTGGCTGCCTGGGAGTTCTCCACGGCATGTGAGAGGTCCTGGTGCTGCCACCACACTGGGGCGCTTTCACTGAGATCTCCGTAGTGTACGAGGTCTGAAAATCACAGTGCTCCAGACAAAAACCAGGCCTGGCAATTACTCTGGGTAAGTGCCTTAGTTCACCATTTGAGGTTGAGTGACCAGGGGAGGAACCCCAACTCCATGAAGCTGTAGCTGCTACAGTATCCCCCAGGACGAGCCAGGGACCCACTGGCCAGTGTAGTCTGCAAGCAGGCAACAGGAGACAGACTCAATGCAAAACCAAAATTTTAAAAACTTTAACAATTTATTAGTCTTATTTTTCAGTAAAATATTCACATAATGTCAAAAGAATGGAATGATAGAGATGTAGCCAACTACCTTTAATTGCACATAAATATTTAAAATCTAAAAACTCCAGGGGATCATCACACCGAGTAGAAATTTGATTCTTTAAAGCAAGTATTGCTTTACTATTGTCATAGTCCAGTCAAGAACATGACCAGTAACCCGCAGCGGGAAACGAAGCGCTTGCTGCGCTGTTTCTGGAAGATGTCTCAGGAGCCCGTCGGTCAGTCCAAGAAGAATATGTTGTTGAACTGCGTGGCACAGAGCCTCTTCACCTCTTCTGCAAGAAAAGCAGACACAGTGTGTAAGGAAGACAGTGTTTCTCTAAAGGTTAGATGGCACCTATTAGTACTTTAAATTCTTCTGGAATACATCTGGGGACAGGTAAATGTCTTCATGAACTTAGACCTTATTTCTAAGAAGCCTGGGTAAGAAACGCTGACAAACAGAGAAAGACAGAGCCCAACATGCCCACAAGACTCAGTGCTGTTTAAGAGACACAGAGAGGACGCAAACCCAGCACCAAACGAATGGGAGACGCCCGCGGGTTAGAGGTTGGAAGTGGAACTTCTGAAGTCTTGAGAGCTGCGGAGCACAGCACAGGGCTCCAGCTGCCACCTTGCACGTGGGTCAGGGGCTCCCGAGACATCACTCTGATGTGGCTCCCACTGTACTGAGCCATGTCTTCAGTGAGGTTTCTAATGCATACCACCACTCATGTGTGCTAATAAGAGGAAAATGTAACGGGCCCTAGAGGGTACATGCAGAAAAAACCTCACACCTCACTTTTCTTACAGGTGGCACTAGGGTGCATCACCGCCCCCCAACTGTCCACTCTGTGCTCTGGTCTCTCTAGGAGCTGCTAAGGCTTTGGGGCACAGGGACAGTGACACCCCCTTCCCTCCAGAGCAGCAGAGCTGCCCAGACACCCTGCTCCACACACAGAGGTGGCTGTAAAACCACATGTGTAGTCTCAGCACAGGAATGAGGATGACCTCTCATACAGTGTGGGAAGCCACGGGATGTTTCTCCCTTTTGCATTAGGAAAAGTAATTTTCTTTTGGCCGTTGTCATGTTTCCTGTGACACAGGAAAGATTTTCACACACTTTTTTTAGGAACTAAAGCTACAGAAAAACAGAATGGATCAAGTGGATTCCTTTTAAGCAACAGAGTCATCTGCTTAAAATCTCAGCCACCATGATGGCCTCCTCACATGTTTCTCAGTACAGGGAAAAGACTAGTTTTTAAACAGTGGAAGCATTAAAATGCTGCTCAGGTACCAAATCCTAGTTACCATTTACTTCGATCAGGTTGGCATTTTTCTGGTTCAAAATCACATAGAGCTCCCGCTGATCAGACTTCTTCCCGACAACCCAGTAATCACTCATGGCTTTCACAATGATTTCCTCGTCTTCGTCCGCCCTGCAAGACAGGAGTTTCACAGCTCGACCCTCAGTACCGTAGAGTCAGGCTGTGGAAAACGAACAATGCAAAATAAGAAACGGGAAACTTGAGTCATTGGAGAAGTTCGGGGAGTCACAGTGACGTGACTGGGGACATCTGGGCATAACCCGCCTGGAAGCAGCACCAGAAGCCCTGGGTGCTGGGTTTGGAAGCCAATTCCTCTAACGTCGCCACTCTTGTCAGGAAGGGGACAAAGTCAGTGGTGGTGAGCATTACCGAGTGAAGTCACTGTTGATGTCACCCAGGATCTTCATTAGGTCCGGGTGGACAGACGTCAGGGACACGCTGGGCGTCTTCCTCATGTGGATTGTGCTCTTCTCCGCCAAGTTCATGTGGTTGAAGTAGATGAACTTGAACTGGGGCTCCTTTTCAGACCTGCGGAAACAAATCAGTGGAATGGTGACAGCCTGAAGGAGTGACCCCAACTCTGATGAGACTGTGACCACATCGACATCATTACAACGCCACTCCAGGAGGCAGAGCCCGGCATTTCCCATGGTTGGGCCTTCACGTCGAGGATCTCAGTTAAGGTGGCACAGGCCCTTTGTTCGTTAGTGACCCACTTGGTAAAAATCTGTGAGGTATTCAGTGTGACGGGACTTTCCAGAGTGCTGCAGTGTATTTTTTAAAAACAAAAATATTCAAACCATTTTGATTTTCCTCAATAGCAGCATGTTTCATAAATGGCAATCACTCGGCTATTCCTGAATTTTGTATAAAAAGTGCAAACGAAATCGGGACAGGCCATTTATCCTCTAGTGGAGGGTCAGCAAACCACAGCCCTGGGGCTGAACGTGGCCGCTCTTCTCTGTGAAGGTGCACCGGACCACGGCTGCACCCACACGCAGGTATGACTCTCCAGGGCAGCTTTCACGCCAGCAACATCTGACCAGTTGCAACACATACGGCCCACCAGGGCTGAAATGCTTACTAACTGGAGCCTCGCACTGACAGAACCACTGATGTGGGGAGAACGGCTTCTGTGAGAGCCTTCCCCATGGCCTTGCAGACTGCAGGTGAACCAACAATCTAAACAGAAGACAAACCAGGCAAGTACCGGAGGTGGAAATGGGTTTTTTTTTAATACTGGGGGAGAAAGCCCCAAGACGCTAAAGACAGAAAGTAAAGGCAGTGATTAACCAGTCTATCCACATACACGTCCCAAACTCCTACGTCATAAAAGAGAGTGAAGTCAAAGTTAAGGAAAGAACCCTGCCAAGCCGGATGGGTGTGGCACTTAGTCCCAAGGAAGAAAGACGAAGCTCTTCAATGCAAAGGGCCAAAGTGCACACGTGGCAATTCTCAGCAGAGACAACATGCCAGTGCACAGACGCAGGGGTGCCCAACTCAGTGTCACTTCTCGGACTGTCACTATGCAGAGCGCACGGGAAGGTGGGCTGGTGGCGCAGATGGCTGCTCCCTTGTGCACTGTGAACACGTACCCCTCTGCCCAATTCCAGCAATTTCTCCTAAGGGGCTAAGCAGATGTACGTCCCAGCTTGTTCATTACAGAATTGTTCATAACACCAATAGCTGTAACCCGGACACCCATTCAACGGGAGAATGATGAAACAAACAGAATGCCTCTGTCCAATTAATACCATGAAGCCATTTCAGAGAGTAAGGTAGACACATATTCACTGGTGTCAAAGGACATTGATGCCATATATTTTTTAAAGCTAGATTTGTAGTGTGATATATTTTTAAAAACCCACTAAGTAAAAAAAAACTCCGTGTCTATGTCACTATGTTTAGATACATGTACAAGTCTAGAAAGACAGAAGACAAGTGAGATTTCCAGTATTTATATTTCTGAACTAAAAGATGAAGAACAGAAATTACTCACAAAATAAGAGAAAACTTAAAAGTAATTGAACTGCCAAGTCCTTGAGCAGAAAAAACCAAGGCATCACACGGATCAATAGAAGCTGAAGACCAGACCAACCTCCTTGGTGCCCGTCCTTCAAGGGGTGGCCCAGCTCCCTAAGGAGCATTAAAAGGGCTGCAGTTCGTGGACGTGGCTCAACACTCAACACCATGCCCTGAGCAAGGCCCTCGGGGCGCTTCCCGAGAAGGGGCTGCGGAGGAAAAAGGCCGCACACCCCCGGCCTCTGACCTCAGCCCGGGCCTGGGCCCTGGAGACGACGCTGCTGCTGGGGTCCTCCTCTCCTCCTTCAGGGCTGTCCCTTGCTCCCTGGGACAGGAGTTCTGGGGGTCTTATTTGTAAAGTAGGAGGTACCTGACAGCAGGCTTACCTCTGCACGTGTGCTGATGAGTGGCCAGACATTTGTCCCATCTACTGAGAACACACACAGAGCAGCCTACATGGCCAGTGACCTCCCAGGGGCAGGGATGGCGGTAACTACACATGATCACACTCGGCTTAGAATGTGTGCAACCCAAAACAGATTTCACTCACTTCAGCTTCCTTCAACATAAAAAACCTGGCAGTTTCACAGTAAAAAAAAAAAAAAAAATGAATGATGAAGCAGCGCTTTGAAAATACAGTTTGGTCACTTTCCTTCCTTGATGGTATCTTTTCCAAAATTAAGTGAGCCGTCGACAGCAGCGCTCCCCCTGACATGGGGCCTGCCGGCTTCCCCAGCAGCCTGGTGCTTGTACAGGACCACACACTGTACATGTACCACGATCACTGCACACACAAGGGATTTTAGTAACTTCTCAAACATGTGGAAGTCCACATAAAGAGGGCTTTTATTTCTCAGAGAACTGCCCATCTGCTCACTTGACTGGCAGTGACTGAACTTCACATGGAAACGAGTCGAAGGGGGTCAGTGACTTTCCACAGTGCTCCCAAACCCTGGTGAGCTTCACCTTGAGCCTCCTGGTGCTGAGAGCCCTTCGGGCCACCAGGCAGCACCACCCACTGCCCAAAGGGCTTCCCACACAGCCAGCCTCACCCTATATGTTTCCGTACAACAAACCAAAGGGTTTGCAGTCTGTACAAAGCAAAACCCTACTGGTGACCACTGCTGGTGTGGACTTCACAACCTGGGCTGGTCACGCGGGGTATCGGATGGCACGCACAAGGCCAAGGCCGCAGGCACAGGGAGCCCACCTCAGCCCACACACTGATGCCACGATCAGGGGACAGCCAGCCCCAAGCACCCATGTGGGGCGAGCACTCAGGAGCAGGTCCCCAGAAAGCTTTTCAGGAGGGACTGAACAGCACACTTCTGTTCTCTGGGTGCAGAGAAAACGTGACTGTTAACACCGTCCACATTCTCAAGGAAAAACTGCCCTTATTCTTCTAAACCCAGTTTGAAGATGCTTGAAAGTAAACACAAAACGAAGTACAAACCCAGACACTCTTTTGTTGATGTTAAATTGCTCACAAATGTCAGAAGCCAGCACCGTGAGCTGGGGCCCCACAATGCTGTCCAATCTTCGGCAAAAGTCCAACGTCGGCTGTACCGAGGCTAGCAAGTAATGTAAGAAATACCAGTAAGTGTTATAATATTTTAATATTTTATGTTAAAAAGGTCAATATTCATTGCATTGTCTTAAGAACAATTTTGCCATCCTTACTGAACTAACAATTCAAATTAAACTTTTACTGGATCTGGAAGATAAATTTTCTGATCTCCCTGCCCATCCCCTCCTCCAAACAGAAGAGAAACAGAAGAATCCAAATTAGTTTTACTTAAGATTTAAAATAACATCAAAGACCTCTCTCACTGTGAATGCTGATTTAAGCATGCCCTGTGGGACAGTACATTGGCTGTCTACCCCAGGTGGACACGAGAAGGTCAAACATGTAACAATGCACAGCACCCAGGGGCCACGTTTGGTGCCTCTAAAGTATGACCTCGTTTAACTCTCAAAGCCACCTGTGAGATGGGTGCTGCTGTTAGTCAGGAGGCATAGAGAGAGGCCAGGCCCTGCTGTCGCCAAGCAGGAACACTGGGACACGCAGTAGTCCCCAACAGGGCACAGTGCTGAGGATGGCCTGTGTGCCACTTGTGACAGCACATTGATCACGCTGGAACAGAACGCAGCAAGCTGCGAGGGAAAGGCCTACCACCCAAGGCCAAAGTCAGATGCAGGTGCATACCTACCATCGATCATGAAGCACACGGCTGCACTCATGGCCTGGGAGGAGAGAACAAACCAGAAGTCACACACTGTGCCGAGCAGAAGGCTTGTGAACCGGGCAGTGAGCTTGTCTGACTCCTGATTGGGGCACATTGACTTGATAGAGACTTTTTTAGTCAACTGGAGAAATCTGGACATGAACTGACTATCGAGTGATATTAAGGAAGAACTATTTCATCACACGTGAAAACAGCACGGTGGGCACATAGATGTCCCTGTTAGAGATGCAAACTGAAGTGTGAGTAAAATGACATGATTTACAGTGCTCTAGTAAAGAAACTACATGTACATAGCATGTACATACACATGCATGCACACACGACACAACTATCTGTTCTAGCAAAATTTACACGTGCAGTGTGCACACATGTACTCATGTGTGCACACGCACACACAGCATGATTTAGTGCTGGCAAAATTTATGTGCATGTGGTATGCATATGTGTGTGTGCACATACATGCACACACGGCACTCTAGCAAAATTGCATTGTATGTGCACACATGTATATGCATATATGTATATGTATGTGACATGGTTTGTAGTGCTTTAGCAAAAAATGTTTATACATGTAAAAAATATTTCTCTTTTATCTTTCTTGAAGCAAGTCAGAATAAATTAGTCACTACATAATTAAAATAAAATGTTCTGACCAAAAAAATGCAGGTAAGACAGATGAAAGATTAGCATCTTATTAATTAATTAGGCTGTGTGATGGGCACCTGGGGATTCATTATTCTAGCTTATTTTTGTGTATACTTGACAATTTCCACTAACCCAGTGAAAACCCCCCACTAATTACTGTCACCTAATGTCATATTATAGCGAATACTAAGGTCATGACATTAGCAAGTAACAGCAACCTACCGCAACCAAGACTATAAGTAAAATAACCAAAAATGTTTAATTTATCCAAGCAAAGTATAGTGTTAAAAAAAAAAGTCACACAGAGACAGCTTCATAATAAAAAAAAGCACACAGGCATCTGTGTCTGGTCTGCACCAGCCACCACCTCAGCCATTCTCAAGAGCACCTTCAGACCTGTCCTGACTTCCTCCTCAGCCCCCTCCTGCTGCCTGAAGTGTGTGGCCATTCGGGTCACTCCTGAGCCGCCAACTTTCTAAATGAGGACACGCAGGTCCCCACCTGTTCAGCCCCCCCCCCCCCCCCCCCCCCCCCCCCCCCCCCCCCCAGCTTCTGTCAGCTGTAACTCTGTGGACACAGTAACAGTGACCACCTACACTATTTGGTGACTGACCGTAACCATGACTTGCCCACAAACAGGCTGCACCACAGTGGCTCACAGGCCAGCTCCACCCTGGACGTGCTGCTCTGTGTGTAAAGTAATTTTGAATTAGACAGCAACTAGTTTTCTACCAAGTTCCAACTTTCAGTCTCTCTGGAAATATCAGGACATGTGAGACGTTGGTTCTGCCTTCTGAGGGACGATCCAGCAGGTCTGAGCAGCTGCCTCCTCGGGCCACGGGCCACTCTGGGGTTGCCCTGAGCAGTCCCCAGGGAAGCCCCACCCCGCTTGTTCCCTGTTTGTCTACTATTGGCAGGGTTCCTGCAGGCATGCGTGTCGATTTTTTTAAATGTACCCTTTTGGTCTCTATTTAAAAACTGGAATTTTAAGTACATGTATTTTGCAAGTACACAGAACAGGACAGTGAAACCCCTGCACCATCACTTTCCCCGCAACGGTCAAGGACAGTGGTGCCCTGTCCTCCTCCCCACACACACCGCTTCCGACACCCTCTCGTGTGATCACCCACGTTTCAGCAGTTGTCTGTCAAAGACATGGACTCCTAGAAGCCCCCCAGGGTGGCAGTCTGAGGTGCTCCAGACCCCACTGAAACACCAAAATGGGAGAAAATTATAAGAAGCAATTATTTAAATTTCCAGAGGGAAATTGTCGGAGGGCAGACAGCAAATGGAGGAATGTTTATTCATAAGATACTAAATCTTAGTATTTATTGCTTTATAGCTATAAACACATATACTAAAAAGAAGATCAATAACCTAAACTTCCCTCTTAAAACCTATGCTCTTACAGTGTTTCTTTTCCTCTTTTTTTTAAAGATTTCCTTTACTAACTTTTAGAGAGAGGGGAAGGGAAGGATAAAGAGAGGGAGAGAAACATCGATCGCTTGCTTCCCATACACACTCTGGCTGAGGACCGAACCCACAACCCAGGCTTTGTGCCTGCCTGGGATCAACCCGGTGACCTTTTGCTTTGCATGACGACACCCAACCCACTGAGCCACCCCAGTCAGGGCTTACGGCATCATTTCTAAGCCTTTACAAATGAAAACATAATTGTACCCTCTGGTGGCAAAGAAGAGAAATGCTCAGCCTTTTTTCTTGAACCAAAAACTGCCTTTAACATAAACATGCCAACTCCAACATAAACATGTGTCCTTACAGGCCAATGTCCTGACAGACACTGAGACTGTCCTCATGGAACAAGCAAGCCCTCGGCTTTCAGACCTAAGCAAAGGCAAGTTCACTGCCGTGTGGGCAGGCCCTCGGCGCAGGGCATCTACCTGAACACTCAGGACACCACGGCCTCATGCGGTTCCTCCCCACAAGTAGCGAACTCCTATGTAGGAGCTGAAAATACACTTGTGAGTCCAGAAGAGCACCCGTGTTGGGCTTTACAATAATTACCCCTTCCAGCTTCTGAGAAACATTTAAGAGGCCTGCATACCTACTGTGCACACACACACGGAAGGTTTACTTTAGAATTAATTTAGGACCTTGGGAGGAAAAGCTGCTGTTACCTTATAAACGATTAAATGGAGGGCTTCATAAGTGTCATCTGTATTTACAAAGATTTTGGGGAATCTGCATTTTGCTTCTGGATCGTTGAGGTTCAAGGGCCCAGTCAGAAATCTGAGGAGGAAGCACAGAGACGACTCAGTTCAACCAGGAGAATGAGGAACAGGAGCACGCTTGGCAGGGCACAGGGGGTTTGCAGTCATGAGTCTGCGAAACACAGTTCCTTCTTGTTACTTATGTGCTGTTTTCCACGTGAGCAGCTGTGAGCCTACTTTGTTTACCCCGTAGAAATGCAGTACATTCCATCTTAATATACAGCCATTTTTTTTGGAAGCTAGACATTACTTGGAGAACACCAAATCAGCCCTGGCTGGTGTGGCTCAGTGGACTGGGTGCCCACCTGCAAAGCAAGGGTTCAATTCCCAGTCAGGGCACAGGCTTGGGTTGCAGGCCAGGTCCTCAGTAGGGGGTGCACAAGAGGCAACCACACACTGATGTTTCTTTCCCTCTCTTTCTCCCTCCCTTCCCCTCTAAAAATAAAATAAGATCTTTAAAAAAAACCCACCAAATCATATTTTACAAAGTAATGGTTTTAATTAATTGGAAACTAGAGAATTCCTCTGCTGATCATTGTCAATAAAATAGCACAAAGGTAATTCAGTGTTTATGATTTTTATCTTTACCAAAAATATAATAAAATCCAACACCGTGTATCAGAGAATAGAAGTCCTACCTTCCGTAGTGTTGAAGATTTCCCGGCATTTCTGCCCTTATGGGAGAATCCCTTCCTGCCAGCTGTAAACAAATTTAACATTGAGAAATGACTTATTAGAATGTCTGCTTTCAAAGCTTTAAAAAAACAGCATCCCCATCTACTCATTGGCTCCACACCCCTTTTCTGTATCAATTTCCCATATTCGTCCCCACCAAAAAAAAAGGAGGGGAATACAGAACTAATTTTAACTAGAGCGGTCATAACGTAAGTTCACTGTGCCATGTACAGATCTAGTTCTTTTACGGCAGTGACTGCAATCTTCCATGCGGCTAACAGACGCTGGGCAGTGACATACATTACTCAGCTTGGTTTCATCTCTCCCGTGGGGAACACTCTCTTCCTGTTCTCCTGGTGTGGACACTGAAGTTTGCAGGTGTTCACCAACCCACACGGAGCGTGCGGAGGTCCGGGCGTCACACCCAGGCCTCAGACAGCAAAGTCCCTGCTTCTGCCAGGACACTGTGCCTCCTCCTAGACTTCTATCTAGTAGTACACTCCCAGTTTCTTTTGCTGCAGTTGCACTACTTCAACATACACAGGAAAATCCCACTCCAACAGTCACGTCAGCTAACACTGTGATGCACGTGCACACACGCATGTGTATCTGTCGAGAGAGACACAGGGCTCAGCCGTACCTCAGGTTCGATGTGCCTCGGAAACAGAGACGTGGTGAGGTATTTGTATAGAATGCGCATGTCATCTTGCTCCAGCCCACTCCTGAAACGTTAGAAGTGCACCATGTCAGGGGTCTCTCGACCTTGAGTGGAACCCTCTTGTGGGAGCATATCCCTCCGCCCTCCGAGCTCTTGGGCCTGCCAGGACGTCGGACTCTCGGTGCCCTCTCTGTGACAGGGCACCAAAGCCCTGGACGGCCCCGGACGTGGGCCCATCTCCCCTACCTCCCTCTCCCCATGGCTGTGTGCAGCCTTTCCAGTGCCTCCCCTAATTTCTGTTTTTTAAAATCCTCGCCCGAGGACATGTTCATTGGTTTTAGAGAGAGTGGAAGAAAGAGAAAAAGGAATGAAAGAGCAAAGAAATCAATCAGTTCCCTCCCATACATGCCCCTTCTGGGGACTGAACCTGCAGCCTTTCGGTGTACAGGATCACTGTGCAACCGACTGAGCCACTGGGCCGGGGGGTCTCCGGTAAAGCCTGTCTGTGGAGGGGGTGGCTCCGCTCCAACCTGCCACTGTGCTGTCCTTGTGTGACAGAAGACAGCTAGGGCGGAGTCAGTTAACACGATGGGAAACTGCCTAATACACAATTTGTTAGGTAAAAAAGGTGTGTTTTCATCTGGAATTTGTTTTCAAAATGTAAACCCATCAACGTGTTTAACAAATGGATTTGAGTGGTTTTAGAGCAGCCCGTTTTCCTTCCTAAAATGGAGCCATAGGCTTTCGGCAGAAGAGGGGGCGGGTTTCAGAGGACCGCTCTTGCCTTTCCTGTCAGCTGGACTCAGGTTTCAGCGTTAAAATACTGCTACACCCCTAAGGGCAGAACACGGGACCCCGTCCACACAAAGGCAGGCTGAACCCTGAGCCCAGGTGGCTCCCTCCGAGCCCTGCATCTAATCTGACAGCATTTTCTCCACCTTTCATGGAACCAGTTTTAAACTCCTCTGCTTGTTAATTTTAACCAAAATCACCCCAGTTTTGGTTTACATAATCACCACTGTATTTGACGATATCTGTAAGGTGCTTCCTGCATTGCCCCCTTGCCGTCAGTTTCAGCTGGACAGCCCACTGCCACCCAGGCCTGCCGCGTCCTCCTCTGGAGAGCCTGCCTGCCTGCCCACGCCACACCCCAGTGGGTACCCACCAGATGAGCTGGTCGTTGTAGAGGAAGGCGGTGTACTTGACTATGCTCAGGCTTTCCTCCATTCTGTTGATGAAGGACTGGATCTTCAGGTAGGTCATTTTATCCAGCGGGAAGAAGCTGATCCCCCCGAAGATGTCCAGCAGGTCGCACGACTGCAGGTGCAGAGTTTGCAGATACTGCAGGGAAGACAGGGCACGGCCTTTCCCAGTGAGTGCGTGGAGCGCAGTGCCCTCTGGCACCAGAAACCAGCAGCCCTGATCAGCAGCACAGCGCCGCCACACAACAGCCAGCAGCACACCAGCCAGCAGCACACCGACAGGCCAGCAGGGCTGAACTTGGTACCAGCTTCAAAAAAGAGTTCAACCACAACTGGTCAGCATTGACTCAGTACTGTGTTCTAGCTCCGGAAGTAGTTGATTCCCTATATACTGCTCATGAAGGGCGGCTAGCCTCCTCAGGAACCCAAACAGTAGTGTCACGGCTGTCCTTCAATGCCACCTTACACTACGGTCACGCTCACAGGACACGTGGTCGACTGTGCCCACTGGTGGGGAGAAAAGCAGCACATACATGCAAGCACGGGAGTCAGGAGGCAGTACGAGAGCGTGCCATCATGGTCACTGAAGTGGACAGATGAACAAGGAAAGCAGTTCACAAAAGTGTAGTAATTCCAAAGTTGGGACTGAAGGTAGTGCAGGGAGAAAGTGAATGAGAAGCAGTCCTCTGAGACTAACAGGACTCGAACGGAGGCTGGGGGAGACATGCAGAGTTTTGTTTACGGCGAGGGAGAATCAGGGTTGTTCTCTTCAGGGCCGTTTGCTCACCATGTGGGACAGTCACACTGGTACCCACTGACGTGATCAAGTCCACGTTACTTTTACTCGAGTAAACACAGATTACGCCTGTCTAGTGAGCAGGGTCAGTCCACAAGAACGTGCAACTCCGTGAAGAGTTTACATTTTGCAAATTAACCAACCCACCACACAGTAACTTCACTTTTGAGTGAGCTCACTCTGATGGATGCAGTGGGAGCAGGGATGAAGCTGAAGGATGTGTCTAGATGCTTTAGAGCAGCAGTCCCCAACCTTTTGGGAACCAGAGACCGGTTTCATGGAAGACAATTTTTCCACGGACCAGGTGAGGGGGCTGCGGGAGGGTGGTTTAGGGATGGTCCAAGCACATTACATTCAAGCTCTCCTGCTGTGCAGCCCATATCTGGACCAGCACCAGCCGCAGCCCGGAGGTTGGGGACCCCTACTTGAACGAGCTGTGCACCAATGGTAAGATGCCCTGCTCCTACCGCAGGGTTAGGAAATGAGTCCAGAGTGCAAGCCTGACGAGCTTCCTCGCTGGGCAGGGTTCGCCACAGTGCACCTCAGGCCGCCCCTTTCAAGTTCTGGGGTTTTTTGTACGTGAGAAAGAAACTTGTCTTTTTCTCCAAAGGTCTGTCCGAACACTGCCAAGATTATAAATAGAATTCAAGATACTTACCCGATGGAAGAATTTCTCTAATCTTTCTTTCAGGAGCTTGACACCACCATCTTCCATGGCTCTCAGAAAGGTACCATTGAAAAGCTGAATGTGTGAAAGATTTCAAAACGTCAGTTTGCTGTGCCCTTCAAGAACCTGGTAGGACAAGTTCTTCTTGCACTTTTGGATTAATTAATTCAACTTATTTAAACCTCCAGTTCCTTTTTAATATATAATTTATTCACACAAGAAAGCAGGAGTTATAAAATAAGTCACCAAAAGTTAACACTGTTAAGTGATGTAATTTTTTATGAAATCACTTAATTATTTTGGGCATGTTTTTAACCTCAGTGCATACCTAGGTTTGATTTTACATAAATATCACCAGACTTCTTACACCACACAGTGTGTGTTTTTCTCAAGAACATGGGCTGTCTTATTCACAACGGGGATGCAGTCCTAGGACAAGGCCTGGGGTAGAGAAGGGCTCAGGGCTCAGGGAGTAAGTGCACGCACACACTCAACACTGCTCTAAAGGCCCCATAATTTCCTCCCCTAAAACAGAGACACGGTCACCTGGCAGTCATCTCAAGAACTATTTTTTAGCACCCCCGGGAACAGGGGTCACTGGCCTGCCTCACTGAAGCAAGCTCACCGCGCTCACCTTGTACATGCTGTAGCACTGCTGGAGCACCGAGCTGTAGACCTTGTCCTGCAGACACAGAGACAGAGCACACATCTTAGGACGAGAGGCAAAAGTTCTGTTACACAGTAGAGAGACAGTGCCTCTGGGCAAAGCAATGTACTGCTCATGAACGTGACCCCACAGTAGTGTGTGAAGACAATGGAGGTGTTGAAATTCACTTAGAGAAACCAGTAAGCCTATCTTCAGGAGGCACTTAAACACAGATGATTAGTGGGAAGAATCAGGGAGACGGTGTACATACACAGTTTTATGAGACTGCACCGATGTAAACAGCAGGTGTGCGGCCTCACTATGTGCACCCTGAGGAATGTCTGCAACGGAGCTTAGAACGGACCAAGCAAAGTCACTCAACAGATTTACTAATACATTTTTTTTCTAAAAATACAGAATAAAAAATGACATTACCAACAACTCCTCCTCTTGGTATTCAACAACTGGTTTTCCATCTTTACTCTGCTTTTCAATGATAGGATTCCGAACAACCTACAAAATTCGATAAACTGAAATTACACAAAGAATCAATTACATGTTTTAAATTTTCCCCTAAATTTAAATATTTGAACATGTCACAACACCAAAAACATGCTTCTTGAAACAGCTACAAGAACAAATACACTGAATAGGAGTTTGATTTTTAAGTTGAAACCAATTTTATTGTAATTTTACTCTGATGCAATAGCCAAAGGACTTTCCTAGATTCTTAGAGGTAACGACTACCCGTAACTTCACTCTACAAATTCAAAGAGATATGCTGTGTGAGTAAATACCATGACCATCCAGAAATTTTCTTCTGGTTCGTTGAAGAACTGTCTATTCTTCTGTGTATGTAAAGATTTTGCAGGTTTTGATGGACTAAAGGTCCTAAAAAGTTAAAAGTACAGGTTGGGAACAGTTCTCCAGTTTAAGCTGTAAGAATTCACTGAGTTTTGCAGAAGCACATTTCAGGGTGTTACCTGGTAAACTGTACGATGGCTTCACATAACCCGACATTTCTAATTTTCTCATTCTTCTCTACTTCATTTGGATAATAAAACAAAATTTTATTTTCTTCCTAAAGTAGGCACAAACAGAATCACAACATTAATATACACATTTTTTTATCTTAGCTGTTGAAAATGCTGTGCATATTGTTACCTCTCATGCCATATCTGCTTATGTCAAAAAACAAAACAACACTCCCAAACCAAAAAACCCTTGGTAGAAAAAGAATGATCTTCTCACTACATAAAATGCTCACCAGACTGAAAGACAATTGTGATACTTAAGTTACATGTCATCTGAAGCAGCGCTAGACTATTATTCTGAAGCTCCATCTTTGGAGATCTTTCCTCATGATAATTTATAATAAACACACCTACGCTTGTAAAAAAAAAAATAGTGTACGCGTGCGCACGTGCACAGACTGAGAACTCCCTGCAAATTAAATGCAGCAGGTTCACGGACATTTAGGCAGAAAGCCTTTAAAAAGGACTGTGATTTGCTGCCAACAAAACCTAGCTCCAGACATCTTTAGAAGTCACCGTCCCCACCTAAAACAAACACGAAACTCCTGGAACTTATTTAGTAATTCTGCAACCTTTCCGAGGGTCCTCCAAGCCTGCATTATCTCAGGGCTGCAGCCCACCGTTCTTGTTCCACGCTTTGAGTCGGGGACTTCCAGTAATAAAGACACAAGCTCAATTTTAATCACCCCAGGACTGATGCAAAGAGAAAAGGCTCAACCCGTGTGAACCTCCATCAATACACCGGCACTGATCCGGGACCTGAAGCAGACCCTGCCAGTGCTGTCTGGCCCCGCCGTATCCCGGACCTGAGCGCACATCTAGCACTGAGCAGACTCGTTAATGCTGCTGGAGGAGGACCGAGTTGGCAAGTGCTTCTCGGCGCTGCGCGGGCCAGGGCCGCCTCCCAGGCGAACCCGCGATTCCCCGTCGCGGCGCCGGGCGGCAGCTCCCAAGCCCGGTCCCTCCTCAACCGCCGGCTGACCCCAGCTCGCAGCCCCGCTCCGCTTACCTCTCCCTCGCGCGGCCCGAAAGTCGGATTGTAGATGAAAAAGCTCAGCAGAGCCGGCGGGAACTGCTTCTCTTGAGCTGCCCCGGTGCCGGCTGCCGCCGCCGCCATGCTGGCCCGGCCCCCGCCTCGGGAACCTCTTCCTGCCGGTCCCGAGACAGCCGCCTCCTGGAAACCGCACTTCCGCCTCGCTAGCGGTCGACCCGGAAGTGGTTGTTACCAGCCCGGAAGAATAAGCTGCAGCCCACCGTCCCCTTCTAGCGGACAGCGTGGCTTTGTTCCCGGGCAGATGTTTCTCATATGACAGGTAAAGTGGAGGTGGAATTGTTGTTGTTTGCGCCTAGTTTTCTGTCCCGGATAAAAGGGATGTCTACTTGTCTGAAGAAAAATGAATGGAGCGTGGTTTTTTGTAGAAGGAACTGTGAAGGCTCAAAAGAAGCCCCTGGGTTGAAAGAAACGTGCGTACACTCAACTGCGATTTGCCCATCGTCGTCATTTACAGAGTCCCTTCGAGCATTTAAGGTTTTTGTTTTATTTTTTAATCCCAGTTTGAGAAACCTCAGGTGACCGCTTGGATCAAACCACGCTCACGGGACTTTGCACTTTACTTCAGCTCCTCTGGCTCTGGGAAGAAGACCACCGCAGAGCGGAAGGCGCTGCCCTTGGGAGGCAGAGTGTGCCCCAAACGGGACCAGAGCCTGGCTCCCCCGGAGTGCCAGTCCTCTGGCCTCGGCACACAGGGCATCACCCTTTCCAGCTTTTAAGATTCACTTGCTTTTGATCCTGTGGACTATGACACGCAGTTGGAATGGCTCATCCCTCCTGGTGTCTGGCATTCAAACTCCTACAGCTACTTCGCCAAAACCAAGATCTTGGTGCCGATGGTTATTGGCTTCAGTTCAGCTCTAATAGGAATCCCCAATTTGGAGTACAGTGAAGGAGGATGTACTCAAAGCAAGCAACTCAACTGTGATACAGAACAGCTATGGGACAATGAGGCTGTGAGCGGCCCAGTGTTGGAGCTCGGCAAGACGGTTCGGCTCTACTCCAATGAGACGTCTCTGCTGTGGTCCCCTCTGGTCTGGCCCAGTGAGACAGCTGGCAATAAAGCTCCAGCAGGAAAACACGGCCTTGGGTGGATCCAAGGGAAGCTGACTTATACAGAGAGAAGTGCCCACCCCTGGTGCCTGATTGGTCCATTCTCATGCTAATGAGGACTCCAAACCTTCCATTTGACTGGTCCAAAAACCACTGTCTTGTCCTAATGGAGGCACCCTGATTGGTCAGTGAAAATGTTAAATGAGGATTGTGCAGCTCCAATTAGATGGGGAAGGGCTCAGTCCTAGTGGTTGAGATAGGATGCTAGGAATTCCTTCAGGAGGGTTGGCTCAAATGGCAGGCAGGCAGTTCAGTGCAGGCTTCTTCCTAAAGTGTGGCTTGTGTGAGAGTCCCCTGTTTAGCAACAGTTGCTAGGCCATTTTTAAATTTGGCCCAATTAGCCACCAAGATCCCTTTGTGATGTTTTCTTTCTTGAAGTCAACAGTCCTCTGTCGCAGATTGAGTTTAGAAACAGGACCTCTTATCCAACCTGGCAGAATGGGTCTTCACATTTAAGGAGGCAGTTTAGACATGAGGGAGATCTGGATACTTGTTCTAACTCTGTCTCACCATATGTGAGACCTTCTCCTGACTACCTAATCTTTCTCCAGTCTGTGGCTCTTGTTTGTAAAATGACTAACAATAAATGCTTTCCTTGAAGAGAATTCACTGTAAGAATGAAATGGGACTGTGAATTGAACATCTAATGCCCAGCACTTAATCATTAGTCAATAAATGATTACCATCATTACTTGCTCTTGAAAGACTTTCCCAACACATGCAAACCAATATACGTGATACACCACATTAACAAAATGAAAGGTAAAAATCATACGATCGCCTGCGTAGATGAGAAAAAGCATTTGACAAAATTCAACATCCTTTCATGACACAATATTTCCACAAACTGGGTCTAGAAGGGATGTACATCAACCTACTAAAGACCACATATGACAAGCCCACAGCTAAGGTCATGTTCAACTGAAAGATTGAAAGCTTTTCCTCTAAGATCAGGAACAAGACAAGCCACCTCTAGCCATTCTCATTCAACACAGTACTGAAGTCCTTGGCAGAACAGTTAGGCAAAAGAAAAAATAAAAAAAGGTATCCAAGTCCTAAAAGAAGTAAAATCATCTCCATTTGCAGAAAATGTGATCTCACACATAGAAAATCTTAAAGACTGCACCAAAACCTGTTAGAGTTAGTAAAGGAAGTCAGTAAGAGTTTCAGGATACAATGTCAATATACAAAAATCAGTCTAGTGCACTGCTGGTGGGAATGTGAATTGGTGCAGCCACTACGGAAACCAGTGTGGAGGTTCCTCAAAAAACTAACAGTAGAACTACCTTATGATGCAGCAGTGCCACTCCTTGTTAGATATCCAAATGAAATAAAATTATTATCTAGAAGAGATCTCTGTGCTCCCACATTCATTGTAGCATTGTTTACAGTAACCAAGGTACGGAAACAGCCGAAGTGTACGTTGATGGACAGATGAATGGATAAACAAAGTGTGTCAATGTATGCAGCAGGACATCAATCAGCAACGAGAAAGCAGGAAATCCTGCTGTTTGTGACCAAATGGGTGAGCCTGGAGGGCATTATGCTGAGTGAAATAAGACAGACGAAGAAAGATAAGTATTTCATGGTACCACTAATACATGGAATCTTAAAAAAAAGTCAAACTTACAGAAACAGAGTAGAACAGTGGTTGGTTGTTAGGCGCTGGGGGGTGAAGGGAAAAGAGACGCTAGTAACAGCACAAACTTTTAGATGTAAGATGAATAAGGTCTGAGGACCTAGTGTGCAACATGACGACTGTAGTCGATATTTCTGTTTTGTCATTGAAATCTGCTAAGAGTAAAATTGTGTTTTCAAGCCCTGCCCCCCAAAAGGTAAATATGTGAGGTAAGGAATGTGTTTCTTAGCCTGATGGTGGAAATTCTTTCACAAAACATACGTACATGAAATCATCACATTGTGCACTTTAAGTACATCACAATTTTACATGTCAAAAATACCTCAGTAAAGCTGAAAAAATAATCCAAGTGCAGAATTCTGAGGGAATGAGGTGTCGGAGGGGCATGTTTTTGTGGTAGAAGGGAGTACAGATCCCGGGCGGGAGGGCCTGGGCGCGTTCTCACCTCCATCTGTCTCCCTGCTCACAGGAAGAGTGAGCCTCCTGATGGCGGGACGGTTGGAGTCGCTGTCCTGGCCCCCCTGTCCAGCGCAGTGCCTGCCGTGTGGGGCACGGAGGAGACAGGGCGTTTGGGAGCAGGGGACTTTAGAGACGGACTTTCCTCCTTCCAAGTTCTGTCTGCTGCACAGTGCAACAGGCTCAGGTCACAGGCTGGTCTGACACCTTAGTGAGTTCTCCCCTCCCTATGCTCAGCTCAGTACTGAGCTCCTAGATGAAGCTGCTGGGTAGAGATTTGCATGTGCCACACACCCCTAAGGCCATCTGTGCAAAGGACTACTTCATCCCACTCTGTCGGCTGAAACAACTGACCCGTGAGTCAAGCAGCCAATCTGTCCTCTTGATTCAGAGCCAAGATTCTGTCATTCAGAGGTGACCATCGTCCTAAGGATGCATCCATCTCTGGCAGTGAAAATTGTCCTTGATCTTCATCTCTTCCTGTGATCACCTGTAAAGGATCTTCAAGCCCTAACTGGTGTGGCTCGGTGGCTTGGTCATTGCCCCACAACCCAAAAGGTTGCTGGTTCAATTCCCAATCAGGGCATATGCCTGGATTGTGGACCAGGTCCCCCGCTGGGGGCTTGTGGGAGGCAACTGATGAATGTTTCTCTTGCACATTGATGTTTCCCTCTCTTTCTCTCTCCCTTGCCCTCTCTCTAAAAGTAAATAAATAAAAACTTTTTTAAAAATATCTTAAAAAACATGGTTCTTTTTACTAAAAAATGAAAAATATGAAGTACGTTCTGTCAGAGTTCAGCTGGAGAACAAGAACCACTAGAAAAATATATTTATACGTGTATACTATATAATGTAATTTTTAGATGTTTATTATGGATGTTATGCTATTATGTAGTCACATAATATATAGTCAGATACAGGGATGGGCAAAAGTAGGTTAAATTACCAGCCATCATTACTTAAAAAGATAAATCACACATAAGGATATGAAATAACAATGTGAAGACAAACAATACAAATAAGAAATACAATAATTGACAAATAATAATACAAGAATAAACCGTTCCACTGACTCACAACTGTAACCCTACTTTGCCCACCCTGCACGCACCTGTCTGTCTTGCAGGTGTGGGCCTGTGAGGGCCGGCTCCCCAGGCTCGGCCTGGCGGGTCCTCCTACCAGTGCAGACGCTCTAAGCCAGCAGAGCTGGCAGTCAGAAAGTGACGATGGATGTAAACGGGAGAGTGAGGACAAGCTGGGACTCGAAAGGACAGGCTGGAGTTCACGTCGGTCTCCCACGGCCCCAACTGTAATAATGGGCGTCCTCCAGGAAAAGTTGGTGTCCTTTGTCACAGAAGGAAGCATACACCTGGCACTGGGAGCTGAAGAAGGGGTGCACGCTGAGGAGGGGCACCCGGAGGTGAGTGGCTGCCCACACTGACCCCCAGAGAGTAAACACTCCAGCTGCTGCTTCACCCCCACCCTCCAACTCTCAGGCAAAACGGTCCTCGTGGGCCACCCTAACTAGTACCTAGGCCTGAGCTCACTGACACCTTACAAAGCCACTAGACAGTTCATGCCAAGATTTGATAAAGCGAGGGGGTAGGCGTGCAGGGGTTCGTGTCACTGCATGTTCTCATTCGAAGGCTTTGAATACTTTACAGTTTAAAAATAATTTAAGGTGTGAATCCCTATATTCATCATAAAAGTCCCATGAAAATGATGTCAAAATCCGCTCCCTGCCCCCCAGAAAGTTACTTTTTGAAACCGGTTTCCACATTATGTAAATGAATAGCTTTTGCGGTGAATAAATTAACAGGCCCGGTGGAAACAATCCTGGTGATTCCAATTTCATCTGTCTTCTTGAGTGTTTGCAAGGTAACACCATCCCTCAACATTAGCAGAGGAGATAGGAGATAGGTTTTTTGCTTGAAACTGGACTCCACAGCACTCATCACACGAAATTAGACTGCAGTCGCTACACAGAGTCGACGATGAGGCGGCAGACCTGAACAAACGGGCGAGCGCTTCAGAGAGTGTCGCTCCTTCACTATACTTTTTGTTGGAGCTGGAAGGAACTGTGAAAGCCCATACATTTAAAAAAAATCATAAATATTTTAAATGGGCTGTGCTGAAGCAAATACCAGATGTTTGAAGTGTTTCAATCGTTCTTATTAGCCTCAACAATTAAACACCTTCAGGAAGCTGGCATTGAGACTGTATTGCATTGAATTGTAAAGGACTCTACCAAACTGTAAGCCAAAATGATAAGTAGAAATTGTCCAAACTGTTGCTTCCCTATTTTATAACCAGGAAGAATGACAGCTACACAACAGCTCTGTAACCCAGGATGCCGCGGAGACCCTCACGTCAAAGCCGAACACACCGTCTCACTGCTGGGAACGTGCTGCCTTGGAGCTGGTCGCTGGTCATCTGCACCTTAGTGAACAGAGAAAACCATGATGGAAATAAAGTTGTTTAGGTGTTCGTCAGCTCATTTTCCAGACCATTGGAATTTTACGTGGGTTTTTCCTGGTTTTGATTTGAGTCTGGATATGTTACATTTAAAACTTTTGCTTGGCGTACAAATTTCCAGTTGAGTCTGAAAAAATGAGTAGAGATCTCAGGAGCACACTAGTAGGCAGGGCTTCCATTAATTCGAGGATGGGGTGAAAGTTTTTAAAAATCAGAATTTATTGTTACTTTGGCTTCATGACAATAATTGGGTAAATTCTACCTCTTTGTGTTTAATTTTCTGTCATCGCTATGGGCGGCTTGCAGAAAGCCTCCCGTCTTATCTCGCTGTTCTGTAACTCGAGCAGCCGGAGACGATACTGTTAACGTTTCGCTATATATCCTCTCGCTGTGTTTTTTCTGTGAGGTACGCGTCGAATAGGACCCATTTAGAAATGAATCGCTTCATAGAACATTTATATAGTGACAAAAGCTGGGTAGTTTTTGAAAACATTTGTTTGTTTTCAAATCATACTTCACCAAAGATTTGCTATTGCTAATGTCTCTGTAATAATTTAAACCTAGAAAAATAACCAAGAAAACAAACAGTGCTAAATAACAAATATGATCAAATACCCAGAGCTGTTGTTACCTGCATTCAGGGGTGGAATACCCACCCCCACTCCCCAACACACTGAAATCCGAACAACGTGGTTAAAATCGATGTGAGTAAAGACGGGATTGTTTCACTTCAGCACACGACCCGACACTCTCTGAGTGCTACATTCAGAGAGACGTCTTCTTTGCCACTTCTTGTCTCTTCTTGCCAATAGGCAGAGACTCTAAAATTAATTTCCTAAAACTGGGTTGGAAGAATGAAAAATTAGTATGTTTGAAATGGGCCAAAATGACTTGAATCACAGTTTTGAAACAGTAGAATGAACAAAATGCACGAACAGCTGATCATCACTCTATCTGTGGAAAATGTGTGGCAGTTCACCCTCCTGTATACACCTGTCCTCCAAGACGGTCAGAGCGTCAGTGTGATGCAATGACATCGTGTCCCGTAGGTGCCCCACATCACCCTTCCAGCCACTGACCCTTCACAGATGCCCTTCTGAGTGACAGAGAAAAATAAAGGAGACCCTTGGCCTTCACCTCTATTGGGGGGCGAGGTGGCCTTTGCTGGCCCAAAGGGCGTTCGATGGCTTTTAATGGACTGATGAAAAGCTCACGGCCTGTGGGAACAGGGCTCCGGGGTCACCGTGGGTTCCTCAGAGGTCTCCACAGCAGAGAGAGGCTGGTGCAATGGATCTGAAGCAAGGGAAGGGTCCGAGTGCCCTCTTGCGCGGTGGGGGTGAAGGCAGCGTGTGGTCTGCCATCAGGATCGAGGCTCTTCAGTCGTGCAGCCTCTGTTCCGAGGGATTCACAGATGCATCTGGAAGATGCTTCCAGGCTCCCCAGGAGGCGCTGGGGGCTGGAGGTGGGCCGGAAGTAGGCTGGTTCCTGCCGGGAAGGCTGGGGCGAGGAGAGGCCGGGGGTGCCCGGAGTGGGCCACGCCCCAAGGAGTTCGTTTTCAAGCTGGATTCCCCCATTTTGACTCTCTTGAAAACTGCCTTTATGATTCTGCCCCCCGAATACCGTCTCTAACATTTCTCATTCTTCTCCGAACTGCTCTGCTCTCCAGTGTCTGATACTCCCTTTAGCCTCACTCCACAGCACTGTGACTGCGTGTACATGCCTTGTTTTTTTTTTTTTTCTGATGCATGTTAATAGACACACAGTTATTAAAATAGAAAGTGCCGACCCCTGGCCTGCTAAAGTCACCTCGAGGCCCCCTAGTAGTCCATGCCCCCTCACTTTGAAATGCTGCTCTCACGTCACCCTTCAAAAAGACGGAGGTTCAAGGTCACTGAGGGATTGAGTGTGGTGGGAGAGCCCAGGCCTTTGTGAGCCTAAGTACTCGGGTAAAAAGTGTGAGCTTTTAAAGGAGCACCCAGGAAAACGCCTCAGTTCCTCCCCGGAGTCCTCAACCCCTAGGGTCAGGCAGAGAGAGCAGCTTTCGCTGCCACCTGGAAATGAGCCTAATGAGAGTTTCCTGGCTCGAGGTCGCCCCACCCGAACGAAAACCCTGTAACAGGACCCCCAGGCTCGCCTCAAGTGTTTGGCGATTCTCGGTGTAATCGGTTCAGGCGGTGTCAAGTACGAGCCAGGAAAGTAGTGGCTGAGAAAGAGGAGAGGGAGGTGGCGAGAGTCTGGGTCAGAGCGTTCAGTCTCTGATGGCTTGTTTTTCTAAGAAAAAAAAAAAAAAAAAGCTTGAAAAGGGTCTCTTTGTGCTCAACCAGCCCAGCAAGCCTCCTTAGCTCCACCGCGCACTGCAGCCTACTGCTTCTTCGTCTTGTACGTTTGCTTTTTCCTTTAATCCCCCACGTAAATCCAAGGCCCAGCCGCAGAGAACACATCAGCAAGCGTGGTTTTAGGCTGGCTACCATCCCTTCCTATTAATTTCCGACGCAAATAAATTGCTGAGAAAACCCTAACTTGACAATATACCACTCGTCTGTGACTTTTCTCCAGCCTGTTTTCCCCGTTCGCTCATGCACGGCTCAGACGTTGCTCACTTAGGCCGGCTGTCCTTCCGAAAGTCCCTGAACCGCTTTCCTCCACCTCCCTTCCTGGGAAAAGACCACACCCACACGTCGGCAGTCGATGAGAAACGTGTCTTTATTGGATGATTGTTGAAGGCGTTGTCTGCAGAGGGCCTCGCGGAGTCGTCAGGGCACGCCCCCTCCGAGGAGTCGGGGAGGTCGACTGTCTACTTTGTTACCTGGCTAGAACGCACGCACGAGCATGTTGGTGGGGGGGACAATAAATAAATTAGGGGGGAGAGGTGGGGTGTCCCATGTTCCTGGAGTTTTGGAGGCCTTCCAGCTGATTGTGTCTGTCTCCATGGTCTGGGGTCTTTAAGAATGTACCATTTCCTGGAATTCTAGAACAAAAGAGGTGAGAACAAGGGTCAGTGGAGATGGCTCGGGACTTTTCTGATCCACTGTGGCCAGTGAGCGTCCTGAAGGGGAAGGGGAACGGGCGAACTGCCAGGTGATGGGCACGCCCCAGAGGGCATACAGGAAGAAGTCGCGCCTGCCACCGGCTGCAGGCCCACGTGGTCTCATCTTCCCGCAGGACCTGACTGCCCAAGCAGCTTTCGCTCTGCCACACACCCCTCCTCCCAGAGCTAGTCATCCCCCAGTCCTCTCTCTCCGGTGATAAGCAAACTCCGGACAAGGGCTGATCAAAATCTATGATCTTTGGCCCTGGCTGGTGTGGCTCAGTGGATTGAGTGCAGCCTGCGAACTAAAGGGCTGCCAGTCCGATTCCCAGTCAGAGCACATGCCTGGGTTTCAGGCCAGGTCCCCAGTGGGGGCCACGTGAGAGGCAACCACGCATTGATGTTTTGCTCTCTCTTCCTCCCTCCCTTCCCCTCTCTAAAAATAAAATAAATAAAGATCTTAAAGTGCTTTGGTTTAAGATAGAAAGGGGAGGTTTTTGTCTACTCTGTAGCTATGTTTTGCATTTTTAGGAAACATTTAATAGGGTGGTACTTTGAACTAATTTTCTCTTTGAACCCTATAACCATACCCCAAAAAGTTTATATTGCTAAAAGAGAATATTATGATGATGATGATGATGATGATGATGATAATGTGTGGATGCTATAAATAGGAATTGAAAGCTGGGGATTTACTTCATATTTATTAGTAAGCTTTGCCCATTTGGAAGTCCTGCATGGTCAGGTTTGAACAAATCAATCTTCCCTTGCCTAAACCATTTTTTTCTGAGTTATTTTGAGAAGCTACTAATATTAACTCCCACTGTGTAAATGATAGTGGCATCATTTTGAGTAAGTTTTTAAAATAAGGATCAAAAGGAGCAGTTTTTAATTTCAAATTAATACCCCCATAAGGACCACACGTGAGTTCTCCCGCACTGGCGAGCACGAAGCAGCCAAAGCAGGAGGAGAGCACGCAGGCAATGTGACCAAACCAGGCTGAAACAGTTCTACAGCCTCACAGTTATGCTCCCATTCGAATGTCAGACTCTGCACATAGAAGGCTCCATAAATGCTGTGTGACTCGGCTTGCGTCCCCTGACTGATATCACCCATTTGGTGGACAGGTATCCAGTAAACACATTTGTTCAAACTCTTGGACGCTAAGAGGCTTTCCTGCTCTAGACCCTCTGGTGTGAGACGTTCTTGAGGACATCAGCCCTTGCTGACACTAGTTTCCAGGTGGAAACTCCTGACACTAGTTTCCAGGTACATCAGGCTGACCTGCAAATAATGGGCCAGGCAACTAGCTGGCGCCCTAGTCAGGTGACGGGTGTTTTCTGGTTCACAGACAGTGACCTGCGGATCGGCTTGTACGGTACACCCCAGCACTCTGTCAGGGTCTCTCCCTATATTATCCGTACCCCCACTTTAGTCCCATTTCACAGGTGAGAAGACTGAGGCTCTGCAAGGACAAGAAAGGGGGCTTCGAACTCACAGCTGGCTGCTGGTCTCACAGCCCCTGTGTGCTCCCTGAGCTAGTCTCTTCCGCTACGGGCAGGGGTGAACATACCATCAGCCCCGATCTTCCCGTCTCCGTCGTTGTCTGCGGCCGCCATCAGGGACTTGGTCTCTGACTCGGTCAGCTCTCTAGCACCGCTCTCAAACTTCTGGAGGAAAAACCTGCAGCACAGCACAGACCACAGGGAAGTTGCTGAAAACCCACTCGTCTCCCCACTTGCTCTTCCTCTTTCTGTTGAAGCAAACTGAGCGTCTGTTCGCAGCAGACTGTGGAGTCAGGTAAAGTCTCACCCAGCAAAGGGTCCATTCATTGCAGAGAGCACTGGGGGCATTTTGTTTCTGAGAGTTTTCCCAGGGTTTTATTGATAAGTCTATGTACCAAGGAAAACCCCTAAAACTAGTGGATTTGGGCACCTCCAATCTTAGATGCCTGTGTTTAGATGTGTGGCTGACTGACTAAGGTCCTTCCCTTTTTTTTTAAAGATTGTATTTATTTATTTTTAGGGAGGGGGGAAGGAAGGGAGAAAAAGAGGGAAATGTTGATGTGAGAGAGAAACTTTGATCGGTTACCTCTCGCATGCCACCCACCGGGGACCTGGTCCACGACCCAGGCACGTGCCCTGACTGGGAACCTCTCAGTTTGCCGGATGATGCCCAAGCCACTGAGCGACACCAGCCAGGGCTCCTTCCCTCTCTCGGAGCTCCGCTGAACGGCCAGCATCAAGGCTGTCCACTGAAGAAACACTGAGCAAACTGGCCTCTCCTGCGCCCCAGCCCCAACTACCAATGTCGAAGTGCCAGGCAGACTCAGGGCAAAGCTTACTTAAGCTCTTCTTCATCCAGGTATCCACTCTGGTCATTGTCTATGAACCGGAAAACATCCTTCACCTGACTGGCCGACATCTTGGAGAGGCCTGATGTCTGGAAGAATTTTTGGGGTTCAAAAGTATCTGGGTCTGAAGAACAGAGAGTGGGTTATTCTGGTGCTCATTGGATCCCATCCTGTGTTTGGGCCAAGGTGCTGAAAACATGGGTCATTAAAAATTCTTATCATATCATTGAGCTACAGGGATGCTCTACTCAAAAGAAAAGTTTTTGTTTGTTTGTTTTTTGTTTTCCAAAGACACAGAGGGCTGTGGCTGGTTGAAGATTTTTAAGCAGCCAAGACTGGGCATCACCTCCTGGCAGCCACTGCTCAGCTTTCCCTCTCCACTCGATTTATCCCTCTGTCCCCCACCCCCGTGTCCCCCCACCCCACCCACTTTACAGGCTGCGTCTCCAAGACGACAGCACCACTGGCCTAATTGGCCAGGGGACAGTAGCCACTGGAGTCAGACGGCTCTGTGGCGGCTACCAGCCCCCTCCTCCGCTGTCGGTGTCTTTAGCCTCACAGAAAGGTCACCACCACGTGCTCAGATTTCATATCCCTGTAGCCTTAGGTAGTCAATAACAGTCTTATCCCCTGATCCCACAAGTTTTCTGTGGCTTTGCTGGGAGGGCGAACGCGTGAGGAAAACCCTCCCGTGCCTCGGGCGCGCTTCACCTTGGCACTCCTGCAGGGCCGCCGCGATGTCGTCCGCGCTGAGGACGTCTGTGATGCTCATTGTCCACCTGCGCACACAGGGCCAGCGACATCTGGTAAGTGGCGAGCGGGAGCAGGCACAGCTGGGTGCAGTGCCCCCTCTTTGGCCCCCGGAAACTGTGTGTTCGTTGAGAATTTTTTGAATGTGACAAGCGTGGTATTAAGTGATGAGACAGAATATCCAAAGGAAAACCAAACACTGAAAAGATCCCAGCTCCCTTTGTCTCAGGGCCCTTTCCTGGAGACACCCGGAGATGAAATTAGAAGTGCAACCTAAAGACCGACTTGGTTTCCTTTTCTTATAAAAATGTTATTTACAGAATTGGTCACTGTATAAGCCCCTGCACACCATTCAGAAGTCAGCCATGCTACGATCACACTAGCGTGTCCCTGCGCCAGCCAGAGGAACACATGTTGCAAAGTCCAGTGAGAAAGGGTAGAGCTTGGGCTGCATGCGGACCTTCTGTGGAAGAGATGCATTTCTCCTGAAGGACGGGAATCAGAGACATGAAAAGCCTGTTGGCTGAACCTCAGAGTCTTCCCAAGTGTCAGCTCCACGGGGAAAGAGAAATCTGAGCGCGGCATGCACCAGCCTGATAGGAATGCACGAAGGAAAGAAGAATCTGGGGTCTGGCAGGACCACCAGCTACTCACCGTTTTAGATTTTCCCCCGAGAAGAATCAGAAAAAAGTCGAAGGAAGCAAAAAAACGGATGTGCTTTTGTTGCCGTACTGACCTACCTTATATAGGATTGAAAAAGTGATAGTAAGAACCTCTTAGATTTCCTCTTCAAGGATCAAGTGGATGTAGCTCAGATGTCTTGCCTTGCTAACTAAACCTCTTTTTTTTCTATTTATATCTCAAGGGAATGTGGGTGGGAACAGCCAATTTTTTTAAAACAAACCTCAACAAACCTTAACTAAGGTTTCAATTCTGCAAATGAACCCCTTAGGCAAAGCGTGGAGAAGATAGTAGAGGCCTACTGAAGAGGAGACAAAGGCCGAAGTGAGGTTAGCACATGTGGGGGTGCTCCATCAACTCAAAGGACGCCCCAGATGTCGGTGGCTGCCACCTGAAGCAGGTCTGTTGTCAGCCTCTGAAAAGCTGTGGCTGCGGGAGGCCAGCCTCAGAGTTGAGACTTGAAGTTCATGTGTCACAGGGACACGCGGGACTTGTCCAGCAAACAGATGGCCCTGGGTAGATGACTTTCCAAAAAAAGTCTTGACTTTGATATCTCCCAGCTGAATCTGAAATCACACACCCCGAAAAGGCAGTGAGGCAGTGAGGGGGAACCAAACCACCAACCGTTCCTAACCCCACAGCTAAAATCTGCAGAAAAAACATGAAGCTCAGACTGGAGGCTGCAAGGTGATCCCTGCTCTCAGCAGGCATTAATTGCGTTCCCTGTACGGGCAGGGCCGTGCTGGGCTTTTCTTTTTTGACCTGTGGTAAAAACATGTAACGTGCAATTTATAATCTTAATCATTTTTGGGTGCACCTGCAGTACGGTGGCGTTAACTGTATGCACGTGCTTGCACAACAGCTCTCTAGAACTGTTTCCTCTTTCGAAACTGAATTTCTCTTGAACTCACTGGACGAGAGCTCCCTGCTCTCCCTGCCCCCAACCCCTGGCAACCAGTATTCTGCTCTCTGTCACTTGGAGTCTGACTGCGTTAGATGCCTCTTATAAACGGAATCATAGTGTGTGTGTCTTGTGGCGGCTGGCTTGTTTCACTGAGCTTAATATTCTCAAGGTTCATGTCAGAATTTCCTCCTTTCTGCCGAATGAGTTTTTCCAAGGTCAAAAACCATTTCCATGTTGTAATCAGAAATATTCGGGGGCTTAGAAGTGGACAACCAGGAGCTCTAGAGAGAGGCCTCAGATGCTGTGTGGTATGACCTGCACGGTCATTATCAGTTTGCCCCAAATATAACCCTGCGTTGCACTTTAGCTAGTGTCATCAGTGAGGAGGCTCTCTGGGAAATCCCAACAGCATTGTTTTAAATTGATTTGGGTCGGGGGGGCGGTGGAAAGAGAGAAACCTCGATTTGTTGTTTCAGCTACTTATCCATTCGGTGGCTGATTCTTGCATGTGCCCTGGCTGGAGATTAGGCTGCAATCATGGCGGGCTGGGGTGACGCCCTCACCACCCACCCAGTCCAGCCAGGGCCCCTGTGGCCTTCCTTGGATGACCACGCAGCAGGCCAGCACCGTTCCTGTCATGCCTACATTATGTGCCCAACGCCCACTAGCACGGTGCCTGACCTAGTTAGGGACCAGTAATTATTTGACGAGCAGAAACGTAAAAACAACAAAAAGAACTCGAAAATAGGATTATCAGCTGGCATTTACTTGCCCACTCTTAAAAAACAGTTTCTGAAAATAAATTTCAAGAGTTTGCCTTAGGTTTCTGACATTAAGTTGCCATGGAAACTCTCTGAGTCCTTTTTTTCCGTGGAAGAGTGTATGATTGTCCATAGAGATTAAAAAAAAAAAAAAAACATCGAAAAAATCTGCCCGCTTAAATGAAAATAGCATATGGGTGAACCAAGACACTCCAGATTTTCATGTCGTTTTTCTGGTAGAGATAAAGATAGCAGAGACCCAGTAAAAATGTCATTTGAATCAACAAGGTAGCCAAGATTATAACTTGAATTCCATTATGTGCAATCTGGGGTAAAGATGTGGATTCACCCAAAAGGACAAATAATGTATGATTCCACTAATACGAGCTCCCTGGAGCAGACGAGTCCACAGAAATGGAGAGTGGTGGGTTCTGGGCACTGGGGCCGGAGGGTGGGGGTGGCGAGGACTCGTATACTGGGTGCAGAGTTTCTGTTTGGGAAGATGAGCAAGCTCTGCGGATGGATGGCGGTGAGGGTCGCACAACCACGTGAAAAGCCACAGTTTTTCACTTAAAAATGGCTGAAATGGCAAGTTTTCTGTTACGTGTGTTTTACCACAATAAAAAATGCTGGTTCAGTAGGCTTCATTACGTCGGCCGCCAGCTGACCGCTGCTCCCAGGAAACGGCAGAGGGAAGATCTGGACGTCGTATTTAACTGGAGCCCAGCCCCGTCCTTGACCAGCCGTGGGACCGTGGGCCTCGGTTTCCTCTTGAAAATAGGAGTAATGCACCTGCTCTGTCAACTTCCCAGGGCTCTTTTGGGGATCCATGGACCAAGGGTGGGTCTTCAAACATCTGGCAAGGTCTCCGAGTCCCCTGTTGAATCCCAGCCCTGTCCTGGGATTGCAAGAGGATTGCACCTGTGCCCATTCTGCTCGGCCGGTAGGGGCTTCCGGAGGGGAAGGTGCGGATGCTGGGATCAGCTAGCCGTGTCTGCAGTGGGGAAGGCAGGCTGTGTGGGGGGCTTCCCTGCGGCCCATGGCTCTGGACCCTCAGCTCACGCTTGTGTCTCAGATGTCGGATGTTGTTCTGGCTGATCCCCCGTTGTAGTCCAAATCCCCAGGGTCGCTCAAGTGCCCCCAACACTGATGCCCCGCTGACTGCGTAGCCCTGTGACTGCTCTGCCTGTGCCGGTCTGACCTGTCCCCTCACTCACTGGCCTGTCCTCCACGTTGCCACCTGGGCCTGCCTTGTGGGGGACAAATCTCTTGAACGTGTCTGAGGCCCACTTTTCAATGTGTTTGCTGCTTCCTACTCTCTCAGCAGACGGCACCCCTAAACATTCCTCAACTTCATCTTCTTTGAGTGCTTCACTGTCCCCACCCTGGGGTGAGGGGCTGTCATCTCTTTTGGGAACAACTGCGGTGCATTCCTAGCTGACCGACCCTCATTCACTGGGCCCGCCCTCCAGCCTAGCCAGGCGGATGTGGGTTCAAAGCCCATGTGGGTTAGTTCCCCAGGGCCACCATAGCCAAGCACCACCGATGCATGGCTGAGAACAAGAGAAAGCTATCGTCTCAAGTTCTGGAGGCCCGAAGTCAGAGTCAAGGGGTCTCAAGCCTCCCTCTGAAGGCTCTAGTAGGGGAGGACCCTCTGTCGCCTCTGCCAGCTTCTGCCCTGGGCTCACAGTCCTTGGCGTCCCCTGACTGGTAGCTGCATCACTCCAGTCTCCGCCTCTGTCATCACATGGCCACCTTCTCCCTTTGTGTCTGTCCTTTTCTAAAGGGACATCAGGAAATTTGAAGGGGTTCAGGAGCTCCGTATCAGGAACCAGAGTCAAAGACTAAATATGAGAATAAAAGGCCTTCCTCGTGCTTTTACCACTCAGGACATCAGCAGGGTCTTAGGAGCTGTGTGCCAGAAACTAGGGACGGAGGCCAATATATATATATACATTCTGTTTTTACTTTTTTTTATCTGGAATCTTTTAAAAAAGATTTTATGTGCTTATTTTTAGAGAGAAGAGAGGTAGAAAGAAAGGTAGAGAAACACTGAGGAGCAAGAGAAACATCAGTTGGTTGCCTCTCACATGTCCCCAACCGGGGTCCTAGCATGCGACCCAGGTGTGCGCCCTGACTGGGAATCGAACCGGCAACCTTTTGGTTCGCAGGCTGGTGCTCAATCCACTGAGCCACACCAGCCAGGGCAATATATATACATTCTGTCATCTCACATCGACACAGTGAGATCCCAAGGGCTGGCCCTATGACATATACACTCATTTTATATTTATTACTTCCACACCCGTAATATTTATTTATAGCCAATTGTTTAAATTAATAACTTTTATTCCTCCTGCCAGACACATAAAAGGCACTCCAAAATAAGTTATTGAGTAAATGAATATGAACCCTGATGTTCTAAGAGCTTGGATAAATTCCCCAAGGTCTGATGGCTGGGAAACGCAGAGCAAGGCTGGGCTCCCACGCCTCCTGACCATCTATCATTCAAGGCCATGTCTGGATAACGGCATGAGGCTTTAGAACAAGCCTCCTAGATTTGGACCTGGCTCTGACACCTGAGGTCTCCAGAACTCCTGGGTACGGCACCCCTTCCTGGAAGGTTGTGTGTGTGTGTGTGTGTGTGTGTGTGTGTGTGTGTGTGTGTGTGTGTGATGGTTTTCCCTGGGGTCTGATTCTAGAGGGGATGTCTTCCCAATTCAAGGAGCAGACAGAGAGGAGGGGCCTGTAGCGGGAGCAGCAGTCCTCTCTTCTGATGTCGGGTTTAGTTGCGATTTCCCCTTAATTAACTCACTTAGTGTCCGTCAAACCTTACCTCCAACCCAGTGGTAAGCTGAGACGGTGATGCTCACATTTCTCGTTCATGAAAAAATCAGCCTTCTGGAGCATTTTGTTTCTTTTCTCCTCTAACATTTCATACATGTCTGAGCAGTTGGGGGCTCCCCTAAGAGTTTTGCCCTTGGTCAAAAATCCATAAATTGATCAAATAAACCAGAGTTGGTCAGATGGCAAAAAATCCAAGGACAGGTTTAAAAAAAATATTTTTATGAGCCCTGGCTGGTGTAGCTCAGTGGATTGAGCGTGGGCTGCAAACCAAAGGGTCTCCAGTTTGATTCCCAGTCAGGGCACATGCCTGGGTTGCAGGCCAGGTCCCCAGTGGGGGCCACGTGAAAGGCAACCACACATTGATGTTTCTCTCTCTGTCACCCTTCCCCTCTCTCTAAAAATAAATAAATAAATAATAAAATCTTAATTTTTTTTATGAATTATGCTATCACAGTTGTCTCAATTTCCCCCTTTGCCCCCCTCCACCCAGCACCCCCCACTCCCTCAGACCACCCCCACACCCTTGTTCATGTCCCTGGGGCACGTGTATAGGTTCTTTGGCTGCTCCCTTCCGATGCTGCATTTTACATCCCTGTGGCTATTCTGTAACTACCTGTGTGTGCTTCTTAATCCCCCCACCTCTTCACCCACTCGCCCACACTCCCCTCCCATCTGGCAACCATCAAAACGCTCTCTGTAGCCATGGTTCCAAGGACAAGTTTTTAGTGGGGGAAAAAATGCTCAGAAGCTTCTTGCCAAGAATTCCTTGAACGTGGAAGCCCAGGGTGTCAGTTGTTGGGTGAGGGGCGGCCCCCAGCTGCGGACACAGAGTGGGCTGCCCTGGGGGTGGTGGCTGTGCCAGTGGCTGCTCTCCACAGGGTGGAAGGGTGGGTATGCTCGGGAGTCCCGGTTCTGCAGTGGAGGAAGCTGGAGCGGAGCGGCTGGGTCACGTGGCAGTTGTGACGTTGTGAGACACGGCCAGCCCGTTGTCCAGAGAACCGTGATTCAGGAGGGAAGCCTGTGGTCCCAGCAGAACCGCTGGGCACTGGGGCAGCGCGTATCTGTTCACTCAGAGGCGAGCCGTTCGGCAGGGAGAGAGAGTTCTGGGGCCCCACACCCCCACCGACACTGGGCAAGGTCGGTCTTCTCCATCTGGGACCTTCTCCCGGGTGTGCAATGGCCTCTTGTTGTGCTCTGAGTCTGCATTTCCCTAACGACTAATGATATCAAGTATCTTTTTATGCGTTTATGCTCTAGACTGAACGTTCGGGTCCACCCCCTCCCTGCCCCTCCATTCCCCATGGAAGTCCTATGTTGATGGTATTAGGAGGTAGGGCCTTCGGTAGAGGGTTAAGTCATAAGGGTGGAGCTGTATGAATGGGACTAGTGTCCTTATTAAAGAGACCCCCCCACACACACATACACAGAGCTCCCTCCCCTCTCCTGCCACTCAGGGAAACAGCAAGAAGCTGGCTGTCTGTGAACCAAAAAGTGGGCCCTTCCCAGATGCCAAATCCACTCGCACCTGGATATCAGGACTGCCCAAGAGGAAGAACGTCTGTTATTTTCAAGCCCCCAGCCTGTGATAAATTCTGTCACAGCGGCCTGAGCTAACTCAGACAGCTTCTTTGCCATCCCTATTGTGAATTAATTCTAAAGATAGGATCAATAGCAGCAGGTTTTTATGTCAATGAGGAAGATTTATAAGGCCGTGAAAAACTGATGATGGAGGAGAGGGAGGGGACAGTTGTGGAGTGATGTCCTCAAGAGTCAGAGAGGGGCCGGGATCCAGGGACACACGGAAGAGCCGGAAGAGTTAGGACGTGGCCAGTTCATCTTACAGAAAAAGGTGAGAGGCAGCGTCGGTGGGCTGCAGAGGCTGGTAATGGGCTGACAGGGTCTGCGGGGCTGAAGCTGTCTTCCGATGGTTTCTGTTTCCCCAGTGAGGGAGGGAGCGGGCGGTCTGCTGGGAGTGAAGATGCGTCGGGCTTGTAGGAGTGAAAGAGTGGTCTGGGGGAGTGAGGGAGAGCGAGAAAGAGCTAGAGGCGTGGAGTATGATTTCCTGGGAGGAATTTTAGTTGCAGGAGAAATTTCAGACTTCAACGACCTCCAAAATGTGACAGGCGCTGTTGGTAGTTTGACACCACTGGCCATGACCTGGGATTCCCATTAACCAAATTTGGTGTCACCATGACCCAGCCACCTGATCTAGTCACCTGGGGCCCCTCTGTAAGTGCCGAAGGTGTTTTTTGGCCAGTGTCAGCACAACTGAGCAGTATGATTCGCAAATGCCTGAATTATTCATGTTTCGACCTATTCTAATGAGAACTTTGCCCAAAAGGCTAAATTATTCAGCATCCGGGTGCGATCTGGGAGGACACTGTCTAGAAAGCCGGAACACAGTGAATTTTCTTGCTGGTTTTGTTTCTTAAGGGAGCTGAGCCTTTGCTAACGATTCACAACTGTTCCCCAAATAAAAACGGCGATGCCAGGGGCCATTAACGTCACGGGACACAGAGCAGAAGAGGGAGCCCCGACTCATTAGGCAGGGAGAGCACCAGTCCTCCCCTGGCCTGGCAGCCCGTGCTTTTTAGAGCGTCGTGAGCGCAGTAGACGGTGGGCAGGCCGTCCCTGAGCTCCTCAGGCCGAGGTGGTTTTTTTTGGTGAACATAAATCACTCCAGCAACAGAAAAAAGTTAAATTGAGGAAACAGAACACGTTTGACAGTGCCCAGGGGCTCAGGAGACTGACTGTTCAGCACCGGAGCAGGGCCCTGAGCGTTCAGGGAAAGTGAGGTCAGCTCTGTGCTTAAATCAACAGGTGGGGACAATACCGGCATCCTGTTCTCTTACCCATTTTTGGAAAATAAAAGAAATGTACACAAGTAAATGTGAGGTAAATATGCCAATCTTTCAATAACGGTAATTGTCTGTGTTTTTGTTCTCCATTCAGATAAAAGTTTTAATTGCTTCAGTTCCATATCTGCAGGGCAACATGAGACTGTTTATAAATTTGTATGTATTTGTGCAAAATTTTCTATATCGGTAACAAGCAGGCTTTCCTTACTTGTATTCAGGAATGTCTAAGGATGTTGGGTATTGTTACAAGAACACATCGTATGCATATTGGAGCATTTACAGGGGATGACATTCTGTCTAGGGTTTGCTTTATTATCCAGTGTTTAAAAGGTGGCTGGGGGGAGGACTGGGAATGGATGGAAGACGGATGCACAGCAGCTAGTTAGATACATGGTTCTCTCTACTCTATGTATTGAGTATGTTTGGACATTCACAAGATCAAGTTTAAAGACTCACCAAAAGGCCCTCTTCTAAACTGAGTTTGGAAATCAGCAGGTTGTACTTCCTGACCTGAAAGGAAACTACCATGAATTTCCTGCTTCTCTGACTTTGCATTGTAGCATTTCCCGACAGACCCAAGCCAGGGTGAAGCCGGGTCTTGAGGAGCTGCTTGAACACCCACAGCCCCCAGCAGCACCGTTCCCAGAAGCTAAAACACGGGAGCAGCCCACGAGTCCTCGGACAGATGGCGTGGTCCGCACACTGTGGTCTGCGCGCACAGAACAGGAGAGCCTCGAGGACACGGTGCTGAGTGACGTGAGCCAGCAGCACAGAAGGGTGGAGACTGAATCAGTCCCCTTACAGGAGGCGCACGGAGTGGCCGATGTCCTGTGAACAAGAAGCAGAATGCCGGCTGCCAGGGACTGGAGGGAGGGCGGACTGGGATTCTCCGTGCAGACAGCCGTCCGTTACGTGTCTGTAGCCAGCATCTGTGAATTGTAAAAGATTCGTCAGATGCTACATCTGGTGTCACATAGTAATAATTCGCTGCTCTAGGCGGGGCAGCTTACCACACAAACGGCACCCAAATACGTGTTTCCAGAAACTGAAGCTCCAGCAAAGTCTCTCCGAGTCTCAGGAGCCTCCGGGAAGCACAGACATGGAAATGTTTCTGAGCACATGATTCATGGACCAAGATCTCTCCTCAAGGAAAAGCCACCGGCCTCCCCTGTGGGGCTGGGGCAGGGGGTGGGGGAGCCTGCAGAGAGGTGATCCTGTCTTTTTTTTTAACGTTTTAACAATTGTGATAAAATACACAAAACATCAAATTTGCCATCGTAATCATTTTAAGTGTGCAGTTCCGTGGCATTTAGCACACTCACGTGGTATGCAGCTGTCACCACCATCTCCAGATTGTCTATCTCCCCAAACCGAGACTGCCCCCTGAAACGCTGGCTTTCCCGTGGCTGCCCCAGCCTGGCACCCCTCTTCTATTGCACTTTCCGCCTGTGAGCTCACCTCCTCCAGGCACCTCACGCCACACGGCGGCAATCCCACAGATTGGTCCATTTATTTCTGCTTATTTGACTCAGCGTGATGCCCTCGAGGTTGACCCATGTCCTGGCAGGTGTCAGGAGTTCCTTTCAAAGGCTAGGTAATCGCCCATTGTCCCAGGGGTTGGCATTACTGGACCTGCTTTAGCTTCCGAAGTGGGTGGGTGGAGGGCGGGGAGCCAGGTTGCCTCAGGGCCATTCCCCGGGGGCAGCCGGGCGCAGTCGGGCGCAGTGTGATTCATTCCTCACCTCTGGGGATCCGGGTTTCCTCAACCGTGAAACAGGATGATGACAATAATAGTAGTAATGACAGGGTTGTTTTAAGAGATATTTAAAATGACACATTTTGTTTATTGGACGGGGTCTGGTCCCTACCCCAGCTTTCCATCATTTTCTCCTTGGTTTTGCTGTAAAATTCAGAGAGAAGGGATGCACGCGTCGACCGTCCACCAGGGGTCGCCGCTGTCCGCGGTGCTGAACCCTGGCCCGGAGGCGCCAGCCTCCCACCTCCAGGCCTCCGCTCCATTTTGCACCTCAGCACTTGGAAAAACGCCTCCAGCTGGCTCCCCTCATCCCCTCCCTTCTTACTGTACAGTTCTATTTGCCTCCCTGTGTCATTACTTTCACTCGGGAACAAGAACCCCCCGAATTATCCAGGCCGGACCCTCTTATCAGAACTCACGCCCCCTCCCTCCTGGGGTGGGGGGGAGCGGGGTGGGGACTCCCTCCTGAAGGAATTCGGGCCTCCTGTGGGCCTATCAGGCCCGAGTGACCTGCTGTGGCAGGTGAGTGCCATGTCCCACGCCCCCTCGAGGGCCAGGTGAGGGCCTGTGAGGGAAAGTGCCCCCCACGCCAATTGGGACAGCCTCAGGGAACCTTGGGCCCTGGGCCCTGAGGGTTCCTTCCTGGTTGCAACGCCCTTCAGGAGTGAGTGAAGTTTCTGAGCAGGGGTGAAGCGTGTTCGTGTCCACAGGGCCTGAGCCGACATGGCCCGAGGAGAGAGGCCCCCGGCTGCTGGGGCTCACACTAAATGGGGGACAGCCGGGTCTGGGGTGTTCACCAGGCCAAACGTGGGCTCAGTGCGGCAGATACTCTGACCTTTCAACAGACTCTAAAAATACAGATTTTTTTCATACATAATATCCAAAAATTTAAATATGTGCAGTTACAGTTACTCTGAGGGCGTCCTATTAAAGACAACGGTCAGTGGCTGCTGGCAGATACCACGTGGCACTGGCCATGGGGATGACCCGGGTTTCAAGCTGCCCTGCTGCTCTTCAGTGCCCACCTGCTCAGGAATGGACCAGGACTCCGGGCTTCCCCTATGGGGAGGTGGAAGGGGGTGTCCTTTGTCTGTCTCCCCTGGGACCCAACCTGAATGTGCAGTTCAGACAGGTCAAAAGCCCCATTTACAGGGGTGGGCAGAAGGTGTTTGTGTGGGAAATATACAATAAATAGTAACACAAAGATACACTCTGTAAACCTACTTTTGCCCACCCCATATATCCTATTTCCCTGAGCTATCCAGCCTCACTGCTTCTCCTGGAAGACTTTCTGCCTGAACAGTAAGAGACACACTTGCTAACTGCCCTGGGCTCTTACAAGCAAGATGCACACAAGAGGGCACCCCAGTCGCCCCAAACATCAAGTGCTAGTTGCACACTGACAGGGCAATTGCCCCGAGGAAGGTCAGCCTCCCGCTGACATGGACGGGGCAGACGGTCCCTCTGAGTGGGTGGGAGGAGGACTCGCCCTCGCAGTCCCAGCAACAGGAGCCAGAGGCTGGGCCTGGGAGGAAGGAGGGGCCCTGGGGGCCCCTGGGTGTTGGGGCAGAAAGTCTGATGCTCAGCGCTTCACACCCACCCTGTGCGTGTGCTCACGGCTGTGGGCTCGAAACGGAAGTGCTTAGCAGGGGCCTGTGCAGGTGCAGGGCTGACATCTGAGTGTGGCACAGTGCCAGACACTCCGTCCCCGCTGTGTGTGCCTGGGACAGCACTTCTTGTGGGGTCCCGGTTGGTCTTTGCTTCTGACCCCAACCAGGCTGCTGGGTCAGATAGTCCTGCAGAGGTAACCCATGTCCCTTATGCAGGGGTGTGACCTGCTGAGGGCGGCTCTCCCGGCACACTTGTCCCCCCAGTCTTAGCTTCCATGGAATGAACAGAGCCCAGTTGTAACGAGGATGATGCAGCCCACCTCAAGGACGGCCTCTGCTCCCGCTTGGTGGGAACCCGGAAAGGATGCTTCAGGACCGGCCTGTGGGACCAGGGCACAGTTTGGGGGCGTGGCCAGGGTGGCGGGGATAGAGACCCAGACGGTGCAGAGAGAGACCCAGCAAAGGAGGTCACCTAATGGAGAGTCTGGGACACAGGGCGCTGTCTTCAGATCCCTGGGGGAGCCATCCCCCCACGGACTGTTAGGTCTGGGTTTATCCTTTTCCCCACATGAGCATGTTGGGTTATGGTTGTGTGTGTGTGTGTGTGTGTGTGTGAGTGTGTGTACTGGGGCTGAATTCACAGAACACAACATTAATCAGTGTACAGTGCACAATTCCGTGGCACTTAGTACATTCCCAGTGTTGTGCGACCGCCAACTCCGTCTGGTTTCAAAACACTTTCATCACCCAAAGGACACCCCACGCCAGGAATGCTGTTGCTCCCCACTAGCCCCCATTCTCTCTCCCGTGACACCCAGCCGCCCCCTCTCTGTGGAGAGATTTGCCCGTACTAAGCACTTCACGGAAACAGATCCGTACGCCGCTTGTCCTTCTGCAACCGGCTTCTCTCCTGTAGCAGAATGTCTCCCAGGCCCATCCGGGCTGGAGCGCGGGGCTGAAGACACTCAGGGGCGTGGGCGGGCACCTCGTTTTGTTTTTCCATCGTCCCCTGGCGGGCACTCGAGGTGCTTCTACCTTTGAGCTATGGCGAACAACGCGCATGCACGTCCACCTGCGAAGTCGTTCTCCATGCTGCGGGGCGTCCGCCTGGAAGTGCGGCGGCCGGGTCGTACAGTCATTCTGCGTGTCACTCTTGGAGGGGCTGCCGGACTGTCCCGCACAGCGACCGCGCCAGCACGGGCCACGTGCGGGGTGCGGTCCATGTCCTCGCCGACCGAGTGGGCAGGAAGGGATGCGGAGTTCTCAGGAGATGTGTTCCGCATGTATGCATTAAGGAAGTCACATCAGGTATCCTCTCCCAGAGCAGCCGCAGCACCCGTGCTCAGAGGCAGTCGTCACCAGCAGACGTGGTAATCCGTGCGCTGTCTCCAGGCGAGGCGGATGCGCACTGCAACCCGGAGCTTCAGGGAGATGGACAGGCCTGGCCACGGGGAGCAGAAGGCTGCTCTCACTTCCTTCCCCAGGATATAAACTTCCTCTAATTTACCAAGAGGCTGCAAGTAAAGGTGTCGGTATTAACAACAATAATACAGAGTTTGTCGAGTGCTTAACCACATGTCAGACCCTGGGCATCTACATTGCATGAAACAGCTTCTGTTTTTATCTCCATTTCACAAACGACAATGGCTATTTAATGAGAATTGAGTGGCTGTTTCATGTTCCTGGGGTTGGGAAGTGGATGAGCAGAGGCTGCACCTGGGTAGTCTGAGACCTGGGCCCTGCACTTAACCCAGACCCTGTGCTGCCTCTCGAGAGAATCCGCCTCCGCACATCTGGGTGCTCCAGGAGGAGCCGTGGTCTCCGTGCAGGGAGCAGGGCCTGGGGGCTGGGAGCCCAGCCTCGCCCCGGGTAAACCTGTCCACTGGAGCCTCTGTTTCCTCATCTGAAAGCAAGAGGGTCGGGCTGAGTGACCTCAGTCACATCCTCTCTGACACCTGAGGACATTCCCCATTTGGGGGAGAGAGCAGACCCTTCACTTTTGCGGCTGGACTGGGCCATGTCGATGTGTCGATGTGTTGATGTCCTTTGGTGAGACAGCGCCACTCATCCCCATGGCTGAGCTCAGAAGCCACAAGCAAGAGGGAGTCCGTGTCCTGGCGTCTCCAGCTGCTCTGCTGACACTGGGAACCAAAGTCAGCTCTGAGAGTCGGGGGTCTGGCGATGAGGGAGGCATCCTCCGAAACAGGCAAGCGAAGGAGGGGAGGAAAGCCTGGCCTTCCTGCCCCGCCCCTGCGCTGGCCCATCCACACGCAGGGTCTGGGGGCAGGAAGTGCCCTCTCCGTCACCATCTGTGGGGCTTTGAACCCAATCTAACGCCCAGCCTGGACTCTGTAACTTCTGGATGGCAGAGGCGCGCTCAGTGTAATCAAGGGGAACACAGCCCTGGATGTCGCTGCCGCCACTGAGCTCATGCTTTGGAAAGGGGTGTCAGGCTCGTAGCCACGGTGGAGGGCAAGGCAACGCTTTTCTGCCTTGTCACTGTGACTCTTCTCCCAGGAAGCCAGGAAAGGCCATACTGGGAAGGGGTTTCTGCCCAGGAATGCCTGGGGTCCCCCAGAACGCGGGTCTCAACGTGGCCTTTCTGTGGAACTTGAAAAAACTCACCTAATTAAGAGGTTAGAGAACATACAGGTCCCTTCATGCTCGGCCAGGACAAGCCCCTTTTCTCCAGGAAACTAACTCCCTCCTCTGGAGGGAAGAGTCACTGAAAACAGGTGACAGGGACGAGGGTGGGGACCTAGGGGAGCCGCATCCCCCTCTGGATCTGCACCAGATAAGCCTTGTGTGAGATGTTTCAGATTTTCACACGGAGAAGGTATTATGGGTAACACATGTATTCTTTGGGTAATTTAATCTCAATTTTTGAAAGACCCCTCCGTTGAAAACCGTGGTTTCCCCGTAGTCCTTAGACACGCCCTGACCAGCAGGTCTCAAGTTCTCTCTTCCTCTGGTTTTCTTCACCAACCTCATGTCTCCAAAGTTACCTTCTGTGATGGTTTACTTTGGCAAGGGGGCTCTGTCTCCACCCGTTATAATGTAACAATAACATCACGATTCTGAGTACTTTGTATGAAATTAATTCATTTAAACATCTCAACACACCCTAGGAGGGACTATTCTGCTCATCTTCCAGATGAGGATGCTGAGTCCCAGAGAGATAAAATGATTTCACAGTGCCAGGAGATCAATCAACTCAGCCTCAGAATCTAGAGTCTGGCTCTCTGCCACCAGCCACACAGTCACCGGGACAGCGTTGCTGGCCCTGAAGACAGGCCTTGGAGCTTAGCGCTCTTTCAGGGCAACAGTGGGACCCCCGACTTCCCTTTGTGTGCGCCTGGCTGGGGCCCCCCAGGTGCTCAGGAAGCCAAGTACCCCCTCCTGTGGGATTTCCCACTTTCAGGCAACATAAGCTGTGTCCAGATGCAGACCAGGGGGCCTGGCCTCTGAATGGGGCTGGCGTCACCTGGACGCATGGAGTCATTGTTTCTTGGTATTTTTATCTGGAGAGAATACACACAATATTTGCAGATGCAACAGGATAAATCGCTAGATCTTGGCGAAGTGCGTAGCCAGCCTGAATTTCTCATGATTTAAGCAACAAGTTTCAGCTTCTCCTCCAGCCCAGAGCCAAGGGCGAAGGCCAGTGCTGGGCTGCACCCCAGGACGCAGGGTGAGCCAGGCTGAGCAGCGGAGAGCCCAGGGGACGTGCTAGGGGTCCCTGCCGCGTGCGGACAGTGCCTGGGGAAGAATGACCCTGTGCTCCGCCGCTCACGTTTCATTTTGAGTGGAATGAACAGAAACGGAGTAGACTCTGATATTTAAGGGAAGTATTTTAAAGGGTGGGATTTCCTCTTTGTCGAGGGTTGTCCCCTCTTTGTCAGAGGAGGGTGCCCCGTCTCTCGAGCCCCGAAAGAATGCCTGCCAGTGTCTGCCCCTGAAGCTCCTCCCTGACCCTCGGGTTGGCAGATTTCCAGTTTTCCACTGGATTTATGAATGGGCATCTTGTGCTTAATTTTTCAAGTTTAGTGGGTTCTTTGTCACTTTATTTTTTTCTTTTTAATTGCATTAAAATATACACACCATAAAATTTGCCACCTGAGCATTTTGCAGTGCATGGGGCAATGGTGCTGACCGCGTTCATGGTGTTGAGTGGTGCCGCCCGCCCGCAGAGCTCCTGTGAACCTGAAACTCTGCACCCGTGTGCCAGCGACCCCTCCCCTCCCTGCAGCCCCCTGCTCCTGCCACTCTGCTCTCTGTCCCCGGGAACCTGACAACGCCAAGTGTTTCACGGACGTGCAACCACACACTATTTGTCTCTTGTGCCTGGCGTGCTCACCGAGCACAACGTCCTCAGGGTTAATCCGTGCTGCGGCCTGTGTCAGAACTCCCGTCCTTTTCGAGGCTGAAGAATGTCCCCTTGTACGTGTAGACCGCATTCTGCTTGCCTCCTCATTCGTCAGTGCTCATTTGGGTTGCTGCCACACTTCAGCTGTTGTGAGAGATGCCGCTACGAACATGTATGTACATGTATCTCTTTGACAGCCTGCTTTTCATTCTTTTGAGGACACGCCCAGAAGGGGAATTGCTGGGCCATACGATGATTCTGCACCGCGGCCGTACGTTTTCTACTCCCAACAGCAGCACACGGGGTTCCAGTCACTCCACAGTCTTGCCAACACTTGTCATTTTCCGTTTCTTTTTCTTTTCTTTCTTTTTTTTAAAATTTATTTTTATGGACAGAGAGGAAGAGAGGGAGCAAGAGAGGGAGTGAAACATCAATGTGTGGTTGCCTCTCTGACGCCCCCTGCTGGGGACCTGGCGGGCAATCCAGGCATGTGTCCTGACGGGGAATTGAACCAGCAACACTTTGGTTCACAGGTCCATGCTCAATCCACTGAGCCACACCAGCCAGAGCCTGTTTCTTTTTCTTTTAAATACAGAAGCCATGTGCTGGCCCCTTGGCCTGGAGCACTTCTCCAAGTATCTGCATGACCCACCGTTAGTGGAATGGCCTTGCTATGGTCTCGGAGTCCTTCTGGAAGATCCCTGAACCTGAGACTGGTCTTGGGGTCTCCGATCTTGAATTTATTTTTTGCAAAAGTTTGGCAGCAACATCTGCAGCCTACGTAGGCATCTGTGTAATGCAGTGTCTGTTTCCTTCTGCTTGCCTCTCGAGGTCCACGAGCGGTTCCTCCCCTCCCCCAACCACTGTTCTTGAAGCTCCTGCTCTGTCTTCTGGGGTGCTAGGGCATCACCTGGGAGGTGGCCAGGGTGCACCCTCCCCTGCTGGCTTGAGACTGGAGGACAAAATCTTGACGCATCAAGGTGCTCGGCTGGCCAGGCCGCTCCCGAAAGTTGTGGAAGACTAAAAACAGGCCACACGTCCAAAAGGAGGAGAATGGCGAAATGAGTTGTGGTACATCTACCAGATGGGACCTTAGGCAGCTCTTAAAAATAACCGCCAGGAGGACTGCATCAACATAGAACAAATGTCCGCAGCACATACAGTGAAATAAGCAGACTCCTGAACCGTCTCTGTGCCGATGGGAAATGTGCAACGATACACCCGCGGGTGAACGGAGTGGGCAGAGTGCAGAGCAGCGCGGAGTCCGCGCGAGGACCATGGTTCGTGGTGCGGTCCCTTGTCGGAAGCGCTGGAACTGGCAGGTTGAGAGAGGTGGGGAGGAAGCCCCAGGACTCCGCAAGGCCTGCGGGTGGGGGGCTTCTGCAGCACTCTGCCCATGGCCCACAGGGGGGCTGGGCCTCTCCCAGGGGCGCGCGGATGTGCAGCAGGGCCGTGGAGCCCACGCTGCCATCTGCACCTGCATTTCCCCGCGTGTGAAACGTGTCCCGCCTGATTTCTAGATGAGTGGGACTTTATTGGTGGCGGTTTATATTATGGAACAATATACCTAATGTAAAGTTGGCCATTGTAGCCACTTACCGCTAGTGCCGCTCCGCGGGATCGAGTGCCTCCACCGCCAGAACCTTCTCCTCTCCCCCAAACCGAAACTCCTCTCCGCCGCCGAGCGCCCATCAAACGCGTACTCCCCACCTCTCCCGCTCCAGGGCCTCGCACCCACCCCTCCGCTTTTTGCCTCTCAGAATCGGACAACTCCAGGGACTCTGCGTAAGTGGAATCACACAGTGGTTGACCTGGTGTATCCGCAGCCAACAAGGCCCTTGCCTGCCGGCTGGACCGGTGGGCAAGCCGGGCTCTCGGGCGCCACCAGGTGGCGCGCTCTGGAGAGGCGCCCAGATGTGAGTCACGGGGGCTGCCCTGCGGGGAACTCCTCCCGCGCAAAGAACGGCGTAGTGCAGTCGCCCCGGGACCCTTGTAGCTGCGCTGCCGGCCCTTCGGGCCCTGGCATTTCGTTTCAGAAACTGCTTTCACTGAACTTCTGCTGCAGCCATGGACCATCAAGAGTTTGCGGGTGTCTCCTGGTGCCCCACAGCGCTCTGGGCATTTAGGGGTGTATCTTCATGGGGACCCTCAAACCTCGAACTTATAAAGCACTTGGAGACCCCAGGAGAGGAGAGGGCTTTCTAACATGCCAGTATGGACTTTTACATCGCATCTGCCCATTCTTTTATGCGTTTCATAAATCCGTTTTACTCTAAAAAGTAACATAAATTTGTGGAATCATCGCACTGCCCACACATAACCGGAACTAACATTTGGGTCTTTATCCTCCCAGCACCTTCCCCCGCCCCTACTCTCTCGGGAGGGCCTGGTTCCTTACAAGATTGGAAATTCACAGCCTCAGAGGGATTTTCCTCCAGGACTTGGTGGGGGGGGGGGGGGGCGGTGACAGACCCAGCTCTTCTGCTTACTTGTCATCTTGGGCAAACAAATGAATTTCTCTATGCTCAGTCTTCTCACCTGTAAAAGGGGAATATTAACCGACCTGCCTTGTAGGGTCATTGGGAGATTTTCAGGGATCAGTTGCATATAAAACAATTGACTGAATACGTAGTGAGCAATAGACCTTCGGTGATCACTCAAATCACAGCGAAGTAGAGCGCGGTGTGATTATGAAATTCTGCCATCCACTCTTTTTCACTCAGTATGGCAGCAACATCTTTCCTATGTAAAGCCAAAACTTCATTTTTTCCCTCACCGGTGATCTCGCTTTACCACGCACAGAAAACACGTCGCTTCTGGCAATTCTGGTCTCCGGATGTGTGGGGGTTTTTCCCAACTAGGAATTCTCTGCAGTGCCAGCTGGGTGCCCTACATTTTAACTCAGCCCTAACCCTGCCTGGAGATGCGTCCGATCCCACAGATTAGGGGCTTAGTCCTTCGAGATTGACCCCACCCCCAACACACACATTCAGATGCCCGTCACCAGCCCGTGTCCCATGTGCTCTGACCAGGCAGCTACAGGGACCCCTCCATGGGTTCTGTTAATTTTCTGGAGTGCCTCACAGAACTCAGGGGGCCACTTACTTATGCTTAATAGTTTATTACATAATAAAGGACGTGATCATGGCTACAGGTGACCAGCCAGGTGAAGAGATACATATAGGGTGAGGCCTGGGAGGGTCCCAAATGCAGGATTCTGGCCCTGTGGAGTTGGGGTGTGTCACCTTTCTGGTGTGGGTGTGCCCACCAACCTGGAAATTCTCTGAGCCCGTTACTATTGGGATTTCATGAGGGTTTATCGTGTAGTCACAATCAATCACTAACTCCATTTCCGGCCCCTCTCCCCTCTCTAGGGGGTGGGGAGGGGTTGGAAATTCCGAGCATCTAGGCATCTAAGGAGGGCTTGGTCTCTCTGGAGACCAGCCCATCCAGGAGCTCACCCAGGGTCCCCTCATCAGAGCAAAAGGTGCTCCCAGAGCTCATACTAGGAAATGGTGAAGGATTCAGGAGCCCGGTGCCAGGACCCAGAGCAGAGACCAACGAACGTTTTCCATTATCGTACATTCTATGCCCTTAAATATTATCTGAGGATGTGATTCTTGATGGCCACACATTCCCACAGACGGCTGCATCCCACAGCCACTCAGCCATCCCTCCACTTTGGACCCGAAGCTCCTGGTCGTTTCTTCCCATCCACGGTGCCGCAGGGGGCACCCTATGTGTTGCCTCCTGTGCTGGTGATTCCTCCACGTTCCTGTTCAGGAAGACCCTGCCCTCCCCAGGGTCCGACAACCATTGTCCTGGTTGTGTTTAGTGCCTATGGCTCTGAGTTTTGAGCTGAATTCTTTAATCCGTTCGGACTGTATTTTGATACCATGAAGTGAGAGCTAGGAAGTCTGAGTTTGTCCTTACTTCACAGGAGCCTAACCAGTGGTCCCAGCATTGTGTATGGAAGCACCGGGCGGTCCTCATCCGTCTGCTACATCACTGTCAGCAGATTCTCCGTGCGCCTCTGTCCTGCTCTCTGCTGGGCTGTGTCTCTGGCTCCCATGTCCACGTGCTGGATACGTGCTGGTTCTGGTGGCCACAAGGCCTCCCCTTGTCCAGTCCCAGGGAAGCTCAGCCTTTCAGCACTGGCCACACGTGGCAGACGGAAGTAGTCAGGCCTTGCGCTCTCCTCTGGCCTGCGCTGTCTTTGCTGTCTTTTCCCAGCCACGAAAACCCCTAGATTCCTGGAAGCCCCAGACTCGACTCCCCGTGCTCAGCCTCGCCCCTCCATGGTCATGTCCGTACTTGGAAGTCTCTCAGAACTTCTGCATTCAGCCTCCTCGAGTGCGGCAGCCCGAGTTTGTCCAAGAGGCCTCACCGACATATTTATCCCTCCTGCACGCTCTTCCTGCAGAAGATGCCCCGACCTGTTTCCTCTGAGACTCGGAGTCTGGTGCCCTCCCCACGAATCAGGGCCTTGTGGCCGCCCCATCCAGTGGAGCCCAGCCCGATGATGACACTGTGGCTTCCAAGGTGAGACTGTATAAAGGATACACTTCTGCTTGGCACTCTCTCTCTCTCTCTCTCTCTCTCTCCTCTCTCTCTCCCCGCCCCCTCTCTCCTTCGCAATGCCTGCCTTTGGAATCCATTTTCAGGAGAAGCCCAGGCCGCATGTAGAGGCCATGTGTAGGTGTTCCAGCCTCAGCCCAGCTGAGATTTCAGCAGCTCCGGCCAGTATGAACCGGTAGACACGTGGGTGGATGAGACTGATTCTGCCCCAGCCTCACGGTCTCCAGAATTCCAATGGAGGATGCGGACATCGAGAAGTCCTGGCTGGGCAGCTCAGCCGGTGGGAGCAGGAACCCGACAGGGGTCCGGTCCCTGGTCACAGCCCACACAAGAAGTAGCCAATGGATGAGAAAGTAAGTGGAAAACAAAAACCTCTCTCTCTCTCAAGTCAGTAAATAAAAATTAGAAAAGAAAAGGAAGCAAAGAGGATGGGGAATTATTGTTTAATGAGTACAGAGCTTCCATTTGGGACAATGAGAAAGTTCTGGAAGTAAACAGTGGACACGGTTGCTTATACCTGAAACAGCTACAATAAAACTCCTCGTGTGTATTTTACTAACACAAAACACACTGGTGTCCTCTCCCGCTGCACCCTCATTGGCCCACCCTCTGAGCGCCCGTGTCCTTCCTAATGGCCTCTCGTAAGTCGTGGTGGATTTGGGTCTGCCCATCTGACCTCATTGACCTTAATCACCCCCAGAAACCGACCCATTCTGAGTACTGGGCTTCGGGACTTCAACAGGTAGATTTGGGGGGATACAATTCCACCCATGGCAGCCCCCTTCCTGTTAGTTTTGGGTTCTAACTCTTGAAGAAGAGGAGGTATAGGTCTGTGCCGGGACCTTGGTCCCAGCATCTGCCGGTTGTAGCGCTGCCCGTAGAGACCAGGAGGAAACACCCAGTGGGTGAGACGGGTCTGGGGAGAACAGCCCGCCCACCACCACCACTTGAGGCCGCCCGACTCCACAGCCGCCCGAGCCTCGGTGGGACTCGGAAGTACCTGAAGAACTGTGCGAAGCCACGGTTGTGCCGACAGGTCCAGGCCGGCAGTGCTAGCCTCCCCACAAGGGCCCGGGATGGGAAAGAGGTCTGCTGGCTGAGTGGGAGCAAGCAAACCTTCAGTGAGCAGCTCCTGGGAGGACTAGGGTAGGTGGCTAGATGGGAAAATTTCTACCTGCAGCAGCTGTGGAGACCCTCTGGATGCCCTAGCAGAGGGGACAGGCAGTGAGTGAAAAGAAAGCGGTGAGGGGACTTCAAAGAGGGGTAGGGCCCAGAAGTGATACCATGTGATGTGATGACAGGGGGACAGGAGGCTCCTCTTTCCAAGGGGGGGCCAGGGGGCCTCTCTAAGGAGGCGGCCTTGGAGCTGGGGCCTGAAGGTCCAGGAGCAGGAGGTGTGGGACAGTCTGGAGCAGGGCTTGTGAACCTCAGGCCAGGGGACGCCTGGGGCAGGATAATCCTTGGCTTGAGGACCGCCCCGCTCCTGTCGGCCTCCATGGCCTCTACCCACTGGATACCCGTAGCACCCTCCTGCCCCCTCCCCCTCGAGGTCATGACAACCAAGAGCGTCTTCAGACATCACCGAGTGTCCCCGGGGAGGCCAGACCACCCACGTGAAGACACACTGGCCCGGAGGACGGCGCTCCGGGGACAGGGTGCCATCAACGTGAAGGTGCTGCCAGGGGGACCGGCTCAGACAGGTTTTCTGGGAACAGAAGTTTCCAGAAGTGAGAGTTTTCAAGGAAACGACAGTGCATGGGTGAGTCCAGCGAGGCAGAGGGTGAAGGGAGAGGCAGGCAGGGCCTGGTCCGGCTGCGGCGAGTACTGGGCTTCCTTCTGACTGTTGTGTGCGGACACTGGACGGAAGGGGGGGCAACTTGACCCGAATGTCCCTCCAGATGCTGGGGGGTGTGGAGCGCACAGACTGGGGGTGCATTTCCTGGAGCTGCTGTAACAGATTCCCACAAACTGGGCGGCTTGGAACAGCAGACATATGTTTGCCTATTCTGGAGTCGGAAGCCCTAATTGAAGGTGTGGGCAGGGCTGTGTTCTGTCTGAGGCTCCAGAGGAGGATCCCTCCTTGCCACTTCCAGCTTCTGGTGGCCCCGGGCATCTGTTCCTTGGCTCGTGACCCTATCACTCTGATCTCTGCCTCCATTGCCACAGGGCCTCCTTCTGTGTCTTTCTGTGTCCTCCCCCCATCTTAGAAGGACACCTGTTATGGGGTTCAGGGCCCACCCCAAATCCAGGATGACTTCAGCGCAAGACCCTTAGCTAATGACATCTGCAAAGACCGAATTTCCAAACAAGGCCACATGGTGAGGTTCTGGATGGGTGTGAATTTTGGGGGGGACACTCTTGAGGAGGCAGAGTAGGCTGCTACTGTCTCCAGGCAAGACTTGGCGGGGCCCGGGCCACAGGCATCAAGGGGGTACAGAGCCGTGGGCGGGCCAGGTGGCTCGCACAGCAGACATCCAGCCCTGCATTCTGTCCGGCTGTGCCCAGGTTTGGCATCCAGGCCCAGGCCTTGCCTCCCAGCCTGTCCCCACTGCGGGCAGGAGTTAGCCTGCACAGGGCCGGGGTTCGGGGCCACCCTTCTCCCCAGCTGGGGCCTGGTGCTGTGTTGGGGCTCCCCTCCCTTCCTCCAGAGCCCTCGAGGTCTCCTGAGCTGGGAAGTTTCTGAGAAAACACTCTTTAATCCCCAGTTCCTGCCTTCCTCCTAAAGCTCTCCTGTGAGCATTTTTCTTCAGGCACAGAGGTGGGGAGGCTGCGTCTCTGGGCCAAGGGCAGGACAGAAGAATGTCCCTGGCGCTCCTGTGCGCCCGCCTCAGCAGTGCGGGGCTGGGCTGGTTTTTCAGGTTTCAGTCAATGCAGGGCTTTTGTTTCCTGCGGAAACTACACCGAGGGCCGGGTCCCCTGTCCCATCGGGGCATGTTGAGCATCTCTGGCAAATCAGCCCAGGTGTTCTCGGTGTGCCTCCCCCCCCCGCCCCCCACCCAGAGCCTCAGTCCTCCTGGGAATGGGGTGTGACCTCCAGGAAGGAAACTCCACCTGCAGGAAGCCTGCTCCCACCGGAGGCCCCTCCAGTGTGACAATCAGGGCCAGCAGTGGGAGGGGCCCTGCTGGCAGGATGGCCTGGGGTGAAGATGTGGAAGTGGCATCCAGAGGTCAGGGTGGGGGTGCAGAGGGGAGTGGGCAGGGCCAGGAGGAGGGGCACGCTCCCTGGGGCACCATGGGAGGGGTGGGCTTGTGCCCCCCAGAGCAAGTGCTGTGGGCTGTGACTGGGTGGTTCCTGTGTTTCCGGAGAGCCCCGTTTTCGGCCTGAGCTACTGGAGTGTGACCGATGTCACTTGCATCCTAACTGAAATAGCTCCCCTCGGCCTTGCCCACCATGAAGCAGAGGTAATTATGCCGACCTCTTGGCGGTCCTCAGGGCCTTGGTGCCTCGCTGGCAAGGATGTGCTCTACTGGAAGGAAAAGGACCCTGAGCCTCAGTGGGGCCGAGCCGCCAGGATATTTTTTTATCTCACACAGCAAGGTGTCTGGGGGCGGTGGGTGTGTCCAGCTGTCTGCAGTGCCTGCAGGGCCAGCGGGTTGGCTGGACCTTAGGACAGCTCCCTGAGTGCTGTCGAGGTGGCTGATGCCCTTTCGGTGTCACATCCAGACACGTGTTTGCCATGTATAATGCACACTTTTTGCCCAAAGTTTTGAGGGAAAAATAAGGGTGCGAATTGTCTGTGGGTACGATGATTACACGCCATGGGCAAAATAATCCCGTGTGTGATGCGCACAAAAACCCAGATGCGAGTCAGACTCGGCGAAATACGGTGACTTCCTCAGATGGTCTACTGTTTCGGCTGAACATCCCTCGGGAACAGGACATCCCGTTGAAGAGGATTGTGCCACATGGCCACATATGAGCCAGTCACTGGCAAGGACACTGACATTATATGACTGGCAGAGGCCAATCAGAATCCACGGGGCAGAGTTGGGGCTTCCCTCCTCACATCCAGACCACCATCCCCCTCCGGCCCACTGGAATCGGAGGAATATCTGAATGAGATGTGGGACCTGCCAGGAAGGAGGCGGAAGGGGGGATGGGTGTCGGGGAGTGGCCCTCACACACAGGGGCAGGGCACGCTTCAGACCCTCAGTTGGGGGGGGGTGCCGTGCCCCAGCCATCCTTTGACGGGCTCTGGCTGGGAGTGGGCTGAGATGCCCCCGCAAGGGTTTGCTCTCTTCCTCGGGTCACTGGTCACAGGTGACAGCCTCCGCTGACTTCCTCACCGGGTCTGCGCTCACTCTCAGAAGGGTCACTTGGAAGGCAGGATGCAAAGCCTGGGGGTCCCCAGACCACTCCTGGTCCTGTGGTCCACCACAGAGCTCAGAGCTCCCTGAGACCACCCTCAGTCATCAGGCCTGCACAGTCAAGGGGTTCCCAAGTCCATCTTCAGGTTCAGTAACTGGCAGGGACGCCCAGGACTCGCCGGGAGCCGTCGTGCCCGCGGCTGTGGTTTGTGGCAGCAGAGGAGACAGACTTGAGCCAGCCAAGGGCAGAGACTCACAGGGCAGACTCCGGGAGGGTTCCTTGGGCAGAGCTGCCGATTGTCCCCTCCCAGGGGGCCGTGGACAGCACTGACCTCTCCTGGCAGTGACACGGGGCAGTGCAGGTGGAATGTAGCCAACCAGGGAAGTCCCCCGAGCCTCGGTGCCCAGAGACTGTATCGTGGGCTCCAGCGTAGACGGGGCTGACTCCCGTGTAGCTGACCTCAATTTCGAGCTGGCACCGTGTGGCTCCAAGTCCCCGCCATAAATCACACTGTCCAGTGTGGCCCAAGGGCCCAGCTAAATAAAGACACTCTTATCAGGCAGGACGTTGGAAGGGCACACAGCTCACCTCCCGGGAGCTGAGGGCAAAGGCCAGTCCTCTCTCTGGGTGAAGTCGGTCCCAGCAGCTCTCTTTGGAGGCTGTGAAATCACTAGCAGCCAAGAAGGAGAGGGAAGGCAGGTCCGAAAGGCCCAAACTCAGTCCCCCCAGAAACATCTGGGGTGGATGGGGGCCGAGTTCAGGGTCCTCTCACTGACATCTGTCCTTGAGCTTGGCCGTCAGTGACTCTCTGGGTGTCTTGATTAGGGGACCTGCCCGGACTCTGTGCTGGCTTCCCCCCTTCCTCCTGCCCCGGTTAATCATGGGTTTGGTCTCCAAGGGGTGGAAGTTCATTTCTGCTGTAATTAGGTGAGAAGTGTGGTGGATGTGTCAGTAATTGCTCTGCTGACAAGGAAAGGCAGGGCTGAGTGGCCGGCCCTGGGAAACTCCAGCCCGCTTCTCCTGGGAGGGGGCCCCCAGCTCCGCCCCGCTCAGCGCTCAGTGCTTGGACGGAGGCCGATGGCACTCGGACCACAGTCTCCAGTGGTCAAACACTGGCCCCCAGAGCTCTTGCAGTTGGGATGTTTGCTATTTCTGAATGCCCACTGTGCCAACACTGTTGCATTTAGTCCTCCCAGCAATCCACACAGATGGGTCCCCGCAGTCCCTGCCCACAGAGGAGGGAACTGAGGCTCGGAGCCCTGAAAGCGACCCACCTGAAGTCACGCAGCTGGAGCTGGTGGGTCTGGGTTTGCACCAAAAGAGTCTGGGTAGTGAGGTGCCCTGAAACCCAGGTCTTCGTCCCCGACGTGTCTCTCACACTGTAAGTCAGAAAACTATGCACCCCGTGGAGGGCTTCGAAGGCTGACAACAATCTTCCTGAAACACGTGAGCTGTCTGCATGCTGTGCTTTGCGGCCCGAAACCACACTTTTAGTGTTAGTAGGAAATGGGGGGTGTAGCAAGGCCAGCAGCATAGGAGCTGATGGTTATCGAAAAATAGCTTGTTACCCACAGTTCCCCAGAGGAGGGGCCACGCCATGCCACGCAGGGTTCCCAGGGGAAGCTCTAGGGTTAGTCAGGAGGCAGAGGAGGGGGAATCATGGGCAAAGGCCTTTATTATGGGTTTTCCTGGAAGGAACAGGCGAAGTAGGGTGAGCAGGCTTAGGACTGGCTAGTTCGGATTAGTCCAGAGGGCTCTGGGGTGCAGGCTGTTCCCCCAGTTGTGTGGTACTTGGTCCTGGGTGATGAGGACAGGTGGACAGTGGCCCAGGTGCGCACAGGGCTGGTTGGTTTGCATTTGAAAGGTGCACACCATTCTTCCACCACCTTAGGATTTGTCTTACCCCGGGAGGGGCCAGTCCCCGCAGAGTCAGCAAGGCTCGAGATGTCACAGTGTCAGAATACAATGACAGACATACTGACACACATGGGGCAAGAGCTTCCCATCACCCACCAATCACAAGTACGGATCACAGGATTTCGCCAGGCTGGGAAGGGGTTTTCGAGCAGAGGAACCGCGTGGGCAAAGGTGCAGAGGCAGGGAGCTTCACGTGTGTATGCCGGAAAGGTCTGGAAGGTCAGATGGCCCAGGGCGCCACCCGGACACTCCTGTTCGCCTGGATGCCAACCCCTTGGTGCTTGTCAGATTCCACATCACTGGGGGGACTGCACGTACCCCCCAATGCTTCTCACACCTGTGCCTTTGCGTCATCTCTGCTGCTCCGCCTGAGTTCAGGTAGTCCCTCACCTGGAGGGACGCAACAGCTGCCCAGCCAAGTTGCCCATCTCCCTCCCTCCTGCTATGTTTGTAGCGTGTCAGTCTGACAGAGTTATTTCTGTTTGGAACCTTCAGCAGGACTGGGTATTGGAAGATATGAAGGAATTATTGTTGAGTATTTTTGGTGATGGTGCCATTGTGGATTTTCAAAAAATAGGATGTGTTTCTTTATCTTTTGGAGACGCACAATGAAACCTCCGCGGGGGAAATGGTAGGATGTCTGGAATTTTCTCTGTGGTAATGAGAGGAGTAAGGAGCCAGTGGAGGCCAGGCCAGGTCGACCTCGAGTTGGAGGCAAAAGTGGTGCCCAGTGCAGGGGCAGCTGCCTACTCTTCTGCCTCCTTCTCTGCGCACGAACCCACGTCCTGGAGCACGCCCCCGACCAGCCTCTGACACTGACCATGGGTCTCCCGCTTTAATGGGAATGCCACACTCCTCAGAATTAAACTAATCTCTCTTGCCCCAACCCGGGTTGGCTGGGTGCCTCCATAGCTCTGAGTGTTTATCTCCATTGTAGCCTAAATCATATTGTATGTCTAACACCTGTTGTCTTATCTCTGTGTTTCTCATTCCTTTCTTCATTCAGCCAATCAGTGTTTATTGAGCCTTTACGGTGAGCTGTGGGGGATGCAGTGGGGACTGGGTCTGTCTAACCCAGCTCAGGACTACCACAATCTGTGGTTCCTCCTCGGCCATCTTTGCCCATCCCCTGGGGCCCGTCCCCCCGCCACCGCTGCCCCTGCCAGTCCCTTTCATCTCTGCCTGCACCTCCTCACCCTGTCACTTCTCACCGGAGTGGCCAGTGCTTGCTCTCCCAACTGGTCCTCCCTCTTTCCTCTGGCCACGAGTCTTATCAAGAAACTGATTTCATTTCCTTCAGATAGACCCCCAGGAGTGGGATCGCTGGGCCGTGAGGCATTTGTATTTTTAATTTTCTGGAGCCGCTCCGTACTCTTGTCCACAGCGGCCGCACCGGCCGCACTCCCACCAGCGGCGCACAGGTGTTCCCTTCTCTCCACGCCCCAAACAGCACTTACCTTTGTCTGCGCGACGGTATTCATCTGAACAAGTGCAAGGCGATATCTCGCTGTGGTTCGGATTTGCATTTCCCTGGTGATTAGTGATGTTGGGCACCTTTTCATGCACCTGCTGGCCCTCGGCACTCCTGTGTCCTCTTTGGAAAATGTCTGTGCAGTTCCTCCACCCACTTTTTCACTGGATTTTTTTTGCTGTTGAGTTGTATGAATATTTTAAAATATATTTTGAATATTAATCTGTTATCAGATGTATGACTTGCAAATACTTTCTCCCATTCCCTAGGTTGCCTTTTCACATTGTCGATGGTTTCCTTGGCCGTGCAGAAGCTTTTCAGTTTGAGGGAGATCAATGTTCCTTTGATAAAGGCCCCCAGTAGTTGTCTCCCCTCCCCTCCAGTTCTCAGGGGCTTCCCCGGGCTCTGGACACCTGCCTCACAGGTCTTCTCATTCATGGGGTGTGCCGGCACCCCTCCCCTCACTGGGGGCCTTTGCGAGGCTGCCTGGCCAGCTCGCGCATGCTCTCCCTTTGTTGTGCCTGTCACAGCGGCAATGTCACGAGGTGGTGGCATTTTTTTTTAGTGGCACCTGCACCAGAAAGCTGAAGATGAGCTAACTTAAGCAAAAAGTGCGTATCTTGTGTCGTAAGCTGAACTCCAGGTGTAGGCAGCCCTGTGTTGGAGCCGCTCGCTGAGCTCTGTGAAGGGGCCCTGGTGAGAATATTTACACCCTGGAAATTGGCAGGCGCTGCCAGCCTGGACCCTCTGCAGCACCCACGCAGCTGTAGATGCTGCAGGAACAAATGGTTGCGGCTGCTGCAGTACCGGCTCTCTTTTTGGTCCTGAAATTTCAATTTTCTCGAATGTGCAAGTGTCGGGAAATATTCTTCTTCTTTAGATTTTTTCCCCAGCCATTAAAAATGTCAAAACCACTATGGAAAACAGTATGGAAGTTCCTCAGAAAATTAAGATTAGAACTACCACATGATCCCACAATTCCGCTTCTGGGTTTAGATCCCAAAGAAATGGAAACAGGACGTCAGAGAGATGTCCACACCCCTGGGTTTGTCGCGGCATCGTTCACAGCGGCCAAGATTGGGAGACCACCTGCACTCACCAGGGGACGGATAAGGACAGAAGACATGGCACGCACGTATGGTGCCATATCATTCAGCCACGACACCCAGGGGAGCCCTGCCGTTTGTGACACGGAGGGACTGTGGGGCATTATGCTAAGTAAGTCACACAGAGAAAGACCACTACTGCCTGGCATCACTTACATGTGGAATCTGAAAATCCTGAACTCAAAAAAACAGAGGTGTGGGGTGGGGAGGGGTTGGGGAATGGGGGAATTTAAGAGCACAAACCTGCCACCAGGAGACAGGTAAGTCTTGGAGATCTGATGCATGGCACAGAGATTATAGTCAATAATGTCATGTTACAAGCTTCAAAGCTGCTGAGAGACTCGATCTTAGGTGTTCTCACCGCAGCAGAGCAGTGGTAACTGTGTGACAGGATGAAGACGGTAGCCCGCACTCGGGCAGTAATCACACTGCGATGTATGAATGTATCACATCAACACGTTGATTTATACAAGGTTAAACTTACACAATGTTCCATTGTCAATTATATCAATTAAAAATTGCAAAATGGCCCTGGCGTGTGTGGCTCAGTGGATTGAGCGCTGGCCTGAGAATCAAAGAGTTGACGGTTTGATTCCCAGTCAGGGCACATGCCTGGGTTACAGGCCAGGTCCCCAGTAGGGGGCACGGGAGAGGCAACCACACATTGATGTTTCTCTCCCTCTCTTTCTCCTTCCCTTCCCCCCTCTCTAAAAATAAATAAATAAAATCTTTTTAAAAAATTGCAAAATGGACCAAGGACCAGAGGTGGCCATGGCTATAGTTTGGCGACCCCTGTCTTCGGCAGGCCTTGGAGGTTTTATTGCTGTAGGGAAGGATGGGACAGGGAGGTACGAGGAACTCATTGTCTCCAAACTGACTGCCTGTAGCACCTACAGCAAGTCAACAGTGTTGAAATCCAAGCTGAGTCAGGGAGGAAGGCAGTTTCCTCACTTCCTTTAGCTTCGATGAACATGTGCAGGACTGGCTGGCTTTCTGTCTTCACCTGCAGGCTGGACGAGAAGGGGAGTGCGCCCTTCTAGCATACCGAGGACAGTGAGAAGAGAGTGGGGCTGAGAGAGGAGGGAGCTGGTGACCAGACCCTTGTGTCCTGGCCTAGCTTTTTCATATCCAAGCCCCCGAAGGGGCAGGTAAGGGCTGGGGACATCTCTGAGGACAGTGGCTTAGCTCCAGGACTTAGCCAGCTGCACCTTTCAATGTGTTGTATCGCCCGGCAGTCCGGATATAACGAGTCCATGGTGCCTCTTGAAATTCCCCGCCCATCCTGAGGACAAGCTCATGCATGTGCAACCAGTCTCGGGGATGGGGGGCAGGTGGTTCCTGACCCAGCAGAGCATCCCCCACCCCCCCCTTCTCCGGGGCTGCAGCCTCCTGCTTCTTTACCCCGAGAGGGGACGGCGCCAGGCTTCATGACCAGGACGGAGGAACTGTTGGCAGCGGCGAAAATGGCCCCAAGTGTTAGACAGTGGGGGGGTCAGACTGGACCTCGGTTCAGCAACCTTGATACCTGAGGCCCAGATAAGACAGAATTCAGAGTCGGGACTCGAACTGTGAGAGAAAGTGTGTTCAGAAAGTCACAGAAGTAGGAGAAGTGAGGCGGAGAGGACAGGGGCTCAGGAAACACGTGAGGAGGCACAAGAAGGGCCCTGGGAGCTCAGGGGAGACAGAGGTGAAGAGAATGTGCCTGGGGCGGGGGGGGGTGTTGGGGTGGAGGGGAAAGGTGCAGGTGTGCTCCCGGGAGGGACAGCAGGCTGGGTCCTCCCTCGTCCTAAGGGCTTTTAGGGGTGGAAATTCTGGGGGAGGTCCCAGGGAGGACCTCGATAGAATATTCATTAGCTTTCCAGGTGTGTCCTTTCAGGGTCCCAGTCTCCAGTGACCGGTCCTCAGTCCGGCCCTGGTCCTCTGCAGGACAGGGGTCATGAATCATCACAGCTCGTCCTGAGGCCAGCTCTGGCCTCGCTTGTCTGGTTTTGCTGCTTTTCTGGGCCTGGAGCTGAAACACCACTGAGGCCTGGGTGTATTTGACATGGGTTAGAACCTCACTATCCTGGGGGCTTCGTGCTTAAGTGTGTGCTCTGGCCTCATTGTTTGTTCCCACTCTAAGGGGACCTAACCCACAGGACTAGCAACATGCCAGGGGAGGAGAGGTCAGGGGTAGGTCTGAACTGCATGGCCAGCGATATGAAAGGTCAGGGAGTCTGGACCACACGACCAGCCACATGTTGGGGAAGGAAGGGTTACCCTGGGGGCGAGGTCCTTGTTGTCCCAGTTTTGCCCCCTGCTAGGCACCCGGGGCTTCCTGCCCTGGTGACCTTCTGTTCCTAACCTATATCCTCCCTGCTCCGCTCATGCCTAACTGCTGACCACAGGACCATTTCCTGCGAGGCTTGGGCTCCCTGCAGACGCTTCACCCATGAAAGAGAGAGCTCTGAGCTCCCTGCTTCCGAAGACCCTTCCAGCGCAAACTGCTGCTCTGGGGTCTGAGGCTGCTGCATTTTCTGATCATCCTGGGGTCCCACCAGGAAGCCAGTGTTGACATGGAGGATTGTCAGAGCCAGAAGACTTTGCAAGTGGCCTCATTTCCATTCCTATTAAAATGTCTGCTTGCTCAGCAACTCCAGTCCTGGATACACACTCAGGAGAACTGAATGCAGGGACAGGCACAGCGATTTGCACACCCACGTTCCTAGCAGCATTATTCACAACAGCCGAAGGGTGAGAACAATCCGAGTGTCCATGGACAGACAGATGGACAAATGAGATGTGGTCTCTCCTCGCCGTGGAGCATTATTCAGCTTTCAAGAGGAAGGAGACTCTGGCGTGTGCTACGGCATGGACCTACCTTGGAGACATTATGCTAAGTGAAAGGAGCCAGTCACAAGAGGACAATTGTTATGTTTCCACTTGTGTGCAGTACCTAAAGAAGCTGAATTCCTAGGGATAGAAGCAGAATAGTGGTTGCCAGGGGCTGGGGGGCAGGTGGGGTTCGAGAGCTTCATGGGGACAGAGTCTCCGTGTGGGAAGATGAGGGGGTTCTGGAGATGGACCGTGGCGAGGGGTGCACATCAGTGTGAATGTGCTTAATACCGCTGACCTGCACACTTAATGATGGCTAAAGTGGTGCCTTTTGTGTTACGTGTATTTTACCACAATGACTTGAGACTGTCGGCTTGCTCGGAGCCCAGTGTCTTCGAAGACTCTCAGCTGGACCTTGGACCGAAGCCCAGCCGCATGCGAGAACTCCCATCAGCTAGCTCAGTTCATTGACCACGGTAATCGATGCAGAGGGAAGCCACCAGCCGTCCCTTCCCCTCCATCACAGCAAAGAGCCAGCAGGCGCTGACGTCCGGGGGGCCTGCAGCCGCCGAGCCATCAGACCTGACTCTAGGACGGTGCTGACCGGCTTAGGCGTTCTGAAGTCAGGCAGCACATCTTGTCCCCGAGCAAGCCAACTGACGGCTCCAACTTCCCTCTGACCAAGGTGTGCCCCCCGCCCAGATTTTAATAAACACATGACGAATGGAATTGTGTCTCCACACATCTACACCTTGCTCAGGAGCAGGGCCCTGGAGCAAGATCCAAAAGCTCTGGGGCCGCCACCAAACAGCAACAATCTTTCAAGTAAAAACTTAAAGAGAATACGTGGACTGTAGCCAACCATCCCCACCAAAAATAAAACACTCCACTCTCCTAAGCTGATTCAATTATCTCTCTAAAAAAAGGGCTTTTTTTAACACCTCCCAGCAGGCAGCAGATTCAGCTGGTGAGGATCACAGTGCATAAGCAAGCAGCCAGAGCCCAAGGTGTAAGCTAAAACACGGGCTGGCTCGGCCAGGAGCGGTGGCGCTGTGGCACCGTGGACGTAAATGTTTAGAAATGGATCGTATCCTTTTCGTACCATCTGGAACATTTTCCACCATGGAAAGCACGTTTAAAAAAATTCCTCATGACTCTCTCATTGTGCAGCTATACTGCTGACAAAGTCTCTGTCCTTGACATGGTACCGTTCTGCGTTGAGTGAAGTCCACCCGCTTAAACACAAAAATAAGCACGTGAGGAAGAAGAGCCCTCCCTTTTGCTTTTAAACTAATTCAGGCTCATTGCAGAAAAGTGAGAAAACACAAAAAAAGAAAAGAAACGAACAAAGGAAGACCCACCCGCACCCTACCACTCGAGGATGGCCACGTCAGGAATCTGTTTTGGGGTGATTTCCTTCCATTCTTCACGAACATGTATGAATGCGGACGTGGGGCCACGTGGCCTCCTTTAGGAGCACGGCGGCCTGGCATCTGCTCGTGTAACATGGCTACTCTTGGTCTGGTCGTTTGCATGACCCCCTTTCCTACCTTTTAAGCAAAATTTAAGGCCTGTGGCCTCTGTCCTCCGGCTGGAGCACCTGTCCTGCCATGCCTTCCCTTTCTCACCTGGCTTTCCTGCGATGCGGTTTCCCAGTCTTTGTCTACCACCCCATGGAGTTTCTGTGTTCAGGCTGCTCGGGGCCATTGGGCCCTTAGGGGGACTCGGCGGCTGGCCCCGCTGGGCCCCAGTTCTCTGGCCAGGACTCTCGCCAGCCTAGCTGGGCAGCCGCTGCAGATGGCTCACGAGGCCCCGTCTCATGGGGTCTGTCTGGAGCATAGAGGAAGGTGCCATCGGGTTTCCCCGTGAGAATGCAGTTGCCAGCTTCCCCGGTTTCCATTCCTTAGCCACCTCAAGAAGGAAGCCGCATGCCAGTCGTTCTCGAAGGTGGAGCTGGCCCCACATGCACGTGGCGCCGGCAGAGGAGGGCGAGGCTATTCCCGGGCAGGGACGCCAGAGACGCTCCTCCTCACGCTGCACCAACTCCCCGCAGGGGTGGCAAAGTCCCCAGTCTCCCTGAAGAGCTAGTTGAGGTCTTTTGTCCTCTCAAGACCTAGGACAGACCTGTGTCAGTCCTCGATAACCTGTTTGCAGGTGGCGGCCTCAGCCCTTTGCGTGGAGAGGTGAGCAGGTGGGACAGAGCCGATCGCCCCCATGAGGAGACAGGTGTCAGGAGGGAAAGTTGGGCCACGGGCCCAAATGAAGTGAGTTGGAAGGTCAGCCTACTCATGACTTTCCCGCTGTTAATCAAATACTGCCCACCGCCAGTCACCCTTGGGGAAAACAAGGCTGTATCCGCAGAGCGGGCACAGCGCCAACCACAGGGGCTGCTCGGGGAGTGACGAGGTGGCAGCGTCAGCGCCTGTGCGGTGCCCAGGCCCGGCCCACGTCCCAGCATCCCGAGCGCAGTCTGGAACTGCGTGTGGTCGGTGCCTGAAAATCTGAGACGGACGTGCATGTTTGCCCCCCCCAGAAGAGCTGTGGTTTGGCACTGTGACTCAGTTGTGGGAGAAACAGTGGAAGAGCCCATTTCTAATCAACTCTGGCGATTTAAAAAACAGCCAGACCTCCCTCTGCTATGAAATAATAAGTTTATTGAGCGTTAGAGAAGCAAACACACATCCTGGCTGAGCCTGTCGGCAGATGGTGGAACCGCCCTGAACAGCTTCGGGCACAAGCAGGTGGGGCAAAGGGCGGTGCAGGAAAGGCACCTGGGCCTCCCAACCTGGGAGGGCCCCGGCAACTGGGTGGGGAGGCGGGGGTGAGGGGTGCTGCTGCAAAGGTGCGGCTTCCTGCTGGGCTCTGAGCCACAGATAAGATCAGGTACAAACCAGCGACACCCCTGGTCAGTCAAGGTGACTGTGACCCCAGGGTCTGAGCAGTTGGGCCTAAGAGGAGTCACTTCCTTACTCATTATCTTTGGGGGTCACACAAAGCACTTGTTTCTCTGGCGTTTGGAGAAAGAAAAGGAAAATTCCTCTTCATGGCTGTCCCCTTTGGGACACCACGGACACCGAGGATGGGAGAGGGTGGCACTGCAGAAGGAGGTGGAGAGGCCCAGGCAGGACTTGCTGAAGAGGCCCCCCTAGCAGTCCCTCTGCTTTGAAGGTTCCCAGCCTCGAGTCCTGAAGCCCCTCTCTGGCCCAGTGCCCAGGAGGGCCTGAGGATGGCACTGCAGGGACTGATTGGTGGGGGCGAGCCCCAGGCCCACGTGCCAGCCCCACCCTGGTGAAACTCCCACCTGCACAGGCAGGCCGCCTGGCACCCGCCACCCAGCCTGCCCCAGCTGGCCTGCGGGGACTGGCACAGGAGGTTACCCTGCTAGCCAGCCTCGGTTTTACGAGTTTGGGGCAAGGGTCTCATGACTGGTAGGGACACTGAGCCAGGTAGCATTTTCCAAAACAGTCTTGGCTCTCCCTGTCCCAGAATGCCACTCCCTGAGAGCAGGGACCTTGTCTTCCTGTTTGCTCCCAAGCCTGGAATGCAGCCCAGCGCACCCCAGCTACCTCCTCTGTCTGTTGAAATCACTGTCAAGTGATTGTCAAGGAGCAGATGTGACCAGAACATGTACCCTGCCCTGGATGCATGCTGACGGCTGTGTGGGGGGCACTGGCTGAACGCATGGGCATCAGCCCACCTGGGCCCTGGCACACCATGACCCCGAGGCCTCTCGCCAGTGGCTGCCTGAGGCTCTGCTGGCGCCAGTGCCTTTTAGCGGTGGGGACGTGGCCGGGAGCTCCTGGGACTTCTGTCCTGACAGAAGGGGACAGGCAGAGAGGAAAGCGCTCAGGAAAGGGGATAAGACACCCAGTAGAGGTTGAACAGGGATAGGGGGCCAGCGAGGCCCCTCTGAGGGTGTTGGGACCTAAGGGAGCCAACCAGCAGAGATGGGGTGGGTGGTGCGTGCCAGGCCAAGGGCCCAGCCAGCAAGGGGTTCTGAGGCGGGAGCTGCGTGGGGTGTCCGAGGAGCAGCCAGGAGCCGAGCTCCAGTGAAAGGCACACACGCAGAGGGAAGAAAGTGACCATGTGCAGGAAGGTCCCACTGTGTGGGGTGTCCGGGTTTGCCCTGCAGCCTGAAGTGGAAGTAAAGCTCCCCCATCCCACTCCCAGGGGAGGAACAGGAGGCATCGCAGCCTGACCCAGCCATCCCCTGCATCATCCCCACCCCCCGTGACACTCACCAGGTTGTCCCCTGCCCCCAGGCCCCTTAGACTTACTATTCTCTGTCGGGCAGCAATGGCCTGCACTCGGAAACAGCAGCAATGGAATGCTAAAGCCCACGCACCTTTTTTGTCCCTTTGTGAAACTGCCTCCTGTTTGTACTTGGGGTCCTTGCTTATGTGTCACCCCCCGAAAGAAGACTTTCTGGGTCCCCAGGCTGCATCAGCTGCGTCGCACACACACTTCACAACTTCGCACCATCACAACAGTACATTCACAATTAGCCGTGTCACGGGCTGTGCAATTTCTGTGCCCGACAGTGCCAGTGCCAGGAGGGCAAGGACAACATCTGTCCTGTCCACCATGGCGTCTCCAGTGCCCAGCACAGTGGCTGACACGTAGCTGAAGCTCCGTGGATGCCCGAGGGCCAGGTTCAGGAGCGGCCCCTGTGGAGTTGGCTGCACCCATTGGGAGTGGCCAAGGGTCTTTGCAGAAGTTTGAAGTGCCTGCGTTGGTTGTGGGCATCCTCCAATCCCTGAGAGGCTGAGCAAGGGCAGCGAAGTGGCTGGAGACCGTGGACGGTCACACAGAAGAGCTGGGCGCTGGGCTCAGGACATAAGTAGCCACCGAGGGGCCTGGGCAGTGGGCAGGTCACCAGGTCCCACCTTGGGAACCGTGTGTGGGGATGATGCATTGGCGGGCAGCAGTGCAGACTTGAACGGCCAGTCACCGGCCCCAGAGGGCTTGTCTGACCCCTAGTCTTCAGAGTGGCTGTCATCTTCCCACCCTCAAGATTCATGTCGTGGGCTTTCTCAAGAGGGAAGTAATTCAGCTGCTGGGCAGGCCAAAGGGTGGGGGTGATGCAAGCTTCCATTTCAAGCAGAGATTCCGTCTTTCACGATGGAAACATGTACTTCATTGAGCAACTACTGTCTTCAGGGTAGTATTTGTCTCCCCGCCTCCACTCTTTTCCAGTCCCCACCTCTGTCCCCACTGGAAGGCAACTCCCCTTAGGGCCTCCCACCTGAGGGACACACATGCGACCTTTGGGCCCACACCTGGGATTCACAAAAAGCCTTCAATGCATGCTTTGACATCCTCGGTGTCAAGGGCTCTGGAGCCACCTGGCCTGTGTTTGGATCCCACCTGTGCCATGTGACCTTGGCCAAAGTACTTGACCTCTGTTTCTCAGTTTCCTCACCTGTAAAATGGGAACAGTAGCTTAATCCAGTCATGGAAAACCACGAATTGCATAATTCCATTTACGGGAGACGTCCAGGTTAGGTAAGTCAGTAGAGACCAAAAATGGCTGGTAGTTGACAGGGGCTCAGGGGAGGGGGGCGTGGGGAGTGACTGCTGACAGGTATAGAGTTTCCTTTAGGAATGAAGAAAATATTTTATGATTAGGTAAAGTGAAAGAGTTATCACTTACAAAGTGGTTAGAGCAGTGCCTGACATGTAGAAAGTGATTTTCAAGCCAAATAAAACTCATCTCCAAGGGAGGGCATACACACGGATAAGCTTGGAAAAAACGATCACAATACAGTTCAAAGTACAATCCCATTGCTGAATCTCACTGTCTGTTGGCATTTCCTATGGATCCTATAATTACGTTGTGGATAGCATCATTACGGTACATTCTACATCATGTAGCACATTAAAAGGGTGAATTTGTTAGACTTAAACTTGGGCATTTATTTGAGTCTTGCTTCCGCATTTCTTATTTCTGTTCTTTCACCCATTCACTCATTCATTCATATTTTTGTCATATTAGGTATCCCCCCCCCAAATGGGAAGTGGCTTGGGGCTCTGAAAGGCACACACACCCGGTGCCCGGTGAGCTGTCCTTGACTCAGACGGTTTTAGACAGAAGGCCTAGAAGACAGCAAAAGGGGAGGACTTGACACAAATACATTTAGGAGGGGAGCTGGGATGAGGTATGTGACTTTGTTGTGATTGGCAGAGAGCTAGGAGAGTCTGACTTTCAACCTGCGTGGTCTCCTTATTCGCCTGCCAGGGAAGCAAAGCCAGCAACCATGAAAAGGATTCAAGTGTACCGGGTTCACGTTGAGGCACCATGGAGGGTACCCCACAGCTGAAGCCGAAGAGAGCAGAACGGAGGGCTCTCTGGGAGGAGAAGAGTCCCGGCTCGGCGCCGTTTGCCAGATTCCACGGTGTAAACAAACACTCACACCGCGGCTGATTCCACAGACGTGGCAGCACCGCAGCCGGCGCGCCAGAAAGAGCTGTGTGGCCGTCCAGCGTCTAACACGGTGCTGTCCGCCACAGATGCAAATGCCGCGAAAGCGCGGAGAACCGTCCAACGCAGCACAATCCCTCGCAGCGCCGCAATTCTGGATTTCATCACCGATTTGTGCCAAAGGCTGTGCTCTGATTGAAACTGGACGAAGCGCACAGGTTTCCGCTGGTTTTGTAGGTTCTGGGCGTCTTCGAGGGAAGCACGGGGTAGAGGTGCGAGCGGCGAGCTGGGCGGCGCGGTGAAGGTTGCCATTAGACAGGCCTGTGGAATGTGCACCCTAACCCCTGCTCCGAGAAGTGCGAGAGCAAGTTGACAAAACAAAACAAAACAACTGTTGGGCTTGCTCAAGTAATAACGCAACCTGCTTCGGGACTGTGGTCTGACGTGTTCTTCTTGGGGTGTCCTTTAATTAGGGGGAGCAGCCAACGAGCACGGCGGCCCCTCCCGGGCCGCGGCCAGGGCGCTCCCCGGCTTCCTCGGACGCCCGCCCGGGCTTCCTGACAGGTGTCGGAGCACAACAGGGCGATTGTGTCTCTTCCCCAGACCTTTGCCTCCCTTCCCGTTCCCACGGAGAGATCGGCAGATAGCCGTGGCGGCTTGCGCCCAGCACTTGGCATTCCAGCCAGCGCTTTTCTTGGGGGTTTTGCGGGCCTGCCCTGATCCTTCACCAAACATTCCCTGGGCGTGTGGTCTGTGTGTCCAGCGCCGGGTCAGCACCCCTGAGAGCTGGCAGCGTCTAGGACAGACATTGGAGGAGTTTGGAGAACTGGGGGGGGGGGAGGCTCTCCTGCTGCCAGTCGGTAGAGCCCCATCTGATACGATTCACATCAGTTCCTCTCACGCAGAAGCTGGGCTCCCGTGTGTTTTCCAGAGAAGCCTAACTTTCTCCCAACCTCCAGGCCTGTCGTCAGAACGTTGCTTCTGCCTGCAAAGTGCTTTCTCTGCCCCTTCCCCCTGTTGGTTGGGCCGTGTCTCTCGGCGGGGAGAGGGCGACACTGGCCAGGGCCAGGACCAGACACCCCTCTTTTAGAGAGTCACTGGGAGCCAGGCCCTGAGCCAGCCCCCGGGGAACCCCAGCTGACGTGGGCACAGTTCCTGTCCTCAGGGAGCTGACAGTCACAGGAACGATGAAATACGGTATCCGGGGCAGCAGGCTGTCCGGGGCGGGGCCGGGGCACTAAGGGATGTTAGTAATTTCTCCTGGGCTCGGGAGCGGCCGTCTTAGGTGACGTCATCCTTCAGGTGCGTCCTGACCCAAGGGAGGGTGCCGGGTGGCCAGGACAGGACAGGAAGGGCACTCCTGGCGAAGGGAATGGCTTGAGCTCAGGAGCTGAGTCAGTGGGTGTGAGGGGAGAGGGATTATATTCTTGGTGAATTGAAATAAAACACCCAAAGTTCCTGGTGGCTGAAAGGACGTGTCGGTCAGCTTAAGGAGAGGAGCCTAAAATGGTAAAAAGGACAGAGAACAAAACATGTTTTAAAATACTGAGAAATAAATCAGGATGGATTCTGGGTGTTTTTATTGTCTTCTTTATACTTCCCTGAATTTTTAAATTTACAATAATTGCCGGTATTACCTGCTGCCCACACACTTCTCCGTCTGCAGGGGGCGCACACGCAGACACCCTCCCTCCGCCAGGTTAATGGGCGGAACCTCCAGGGCCTGTGGAACTGACGATTGGCTTGGATGGGCTGTCCATCACGGCCTCCCGCCCCCACTCTACGTCACATGACGCAGCCCATCATGGCGGCAGGAGCGCGGCTGCCCTGGCCCGCGGTTCCGCAGGGCTGCTGCCGTTGCTGCTGTTGAGAGGCGGCGGCGGCGGCGGCGCGGGCGGGTGGGCGGGAAGGATGGTGTTTCCATGGTCGGAGCGGCGGGTGCGGACCAGGAGTCGGGCTGAGGTTTGGCCGAAGCGACGCGCGCTCAGGAGCAGCCGGCGCGGGTGCCGCTGAGGCAGCGTCGGGATCAGGAACGACTGACAGACTGACTGACGGAAGGCGACCCCGAGAGCCGGCCCCAGGGCGGTGCCGTGGGCGAGATGCCGGGGCCCCCGGCGTGGCTGCTGTTGCTGGTCCTGGCCGCTGGCAGTGCCGGGGCCACGCCACTTCCGCGAACAGGTGCAGGTGAGCGGGCCCACGGTGCGGACGGGGCTGCGGGGATCCGGCTGCCGGACCGCCGTGACCGGGGAGGAGGCGGCAGGCGGGGTCCCGCTTCGGCGCCGGGGAAGCGGAGGGCCTGCGGGCGCGAGGCCCGGGGAAGCAAGCGTTTAGGGAGGTTTCTGCCGCAGGGGCGGGCTGCCTCTCCGGGGCCGGAGCGGGGGCGAGGCGATGCAGTTGGGCTGGGAGGGCGGTGAGCGGGGTGGCGGCGACCGACCCCTCCCAGGGCGGACTGCGGTGCTGGCTCTAGACCTGTTGCCTGAAGGTCCTCAGCCCACATCCCTCCCTGGCAGTTCTGCTTCCCTTTCCAGATGTCACCTGCCTCGGGTGAGTTCCTCACGTCTTAGAATAAGAACCGTTTTTTCGCCTTCATTGTACTTAAACGCCAGGGGTTGGCGAGCTCTGCGGAGTTCCCTTCGGTCTCTGCAACTTGTTCCGAAGTTACAAATTCATAGTAGACGCTGTGATGTTCTTTTGGGTTGAACCTCTGGGGACGAGAAGGCAACAACTCTATAAATATTCCTATTTTAGGGAGCCAGTGATTAGAGACCAGCAGCCTTTGAATAGGTATTGACAAACTGGCCCAAGGGGATTGAAATTTCTATTTTAGCTAAGTCAGTGTGATTTTCTTCCATTCTTCCCATTTTATCGGTAGGCGTTTTCATCTGCAGTTTATTTTCCTAGATAAAACACCAACCCCTGAAAGCATTCTGAGTTGGGTCATTTTTTTTTTTTAAGGAAAGAAATAGAGGCTAATTTGTTGTTACCATTTACTGCTTATCTTTGAAATGAAGAGGCCACGATTTTATAAATTCATAGAATTTTTGAGTTGCAATAGACCGTAAACAAAAAGTAGTCCAATTTCTTTGTTTTTCACTGGAAGACACTGAGGCTGGGGCGGGGGGTGGGGTCTGACTGACCTACCCAAGGTGACAGAGCTGAATTGCAGGCAGAGTCATAACTAAATCCAGGTCTGAGGTCCCCCTAGTTGTGTGACTCAAGTCTTGTAACTGTTTGGGAATTCTGTGGAAGTCAAGGGTTATTTTAGAACGATGTTAGCTGGGCACAGAATGTGGAGGCTGCTGTCCCCAGCAAAGGCATATTTTTCAGCCGCGTCTGCAGCAACAGCTGTTTGTAGTTGTTTCCAGAGCCACACTCCAGGTTGTGTCATTGAGCGCCCTTTAGTTGAGGACTACTTATCACTGCGCCGCACACTCTGTTGCTAAGTTTCTGGCACTGCCTGAGATCAAATATTTGTGAGGTGCATTCTGTTTTCCGATCTCATAGATAAGAAGAGTATTGTTAGAGGTGTATGGGCAGCCCAGGTAAGAGGCACAGAAAGTATCTGGGAAGTTACGAAGGACTGTATGGAAAGGTGGAGGTGGTGGTGGTATTGAAAGTTACTGGTGGGGAAATTGAAAATTCACCCTTGAGTAGGACAGTGGATAACAGGTACAAGAGATTCAGGAAGTTTCCAGATGACTTTGCACTGAATCGAGTATTTGTGTATTTTGAAAAAGACTCTGTGTGGGAACCTGCAGAGGTGTGTGCCTTCCTGCAAACCCCTGGGCATGCTTTTTGTTCCGCTCTCTCACTGTCATGTGCAGCGGGGTGCAGATGGCGACACCCAGGTGTTTAGAGGGCTGTGAGACAATTGGAAACATCAGCCCATACAGAGAAATATCAAATCTTGAAATAAATAAACCGTGAGTAAATATTTAGTGATTTATAGCAGCTTTTTGCAGATTTTCCCTGCATATTCTGTTGCTTGGAAAGTGTATAGTTAGACAAGTGGCTTATGAATGACAGGCAAACAGAGTTAAGTTCTGTGGAAAAGATGCATAGTTGCGCATAGATTTGGGGGTTGGTGTTTCCATCTAGGGGAGATCATTAATCCTGGTGGCAGAGGTAGGTTCTAGACCAAGGAAAATGAAGACAACTTTGAGCGAACCCTGGTAAGTGGGCTCACTGGTAAAGAAAGAGGAACCCCTGTGAAAATACAGGGCAGATAGAAGAGCAGTTACAGGTTCAAGCCTCTGATGATCCGGGGGCCGGCCCTCCATGTGAAGGAAGTGCTGGCCGTCGTCAAATTAGGATAGAGCATTGCACAGGGTCTTTTTGCCTCCTTGGCCCTATTCTTGCTACTCAAAGTGCAAACCGGTTGGTTAATAGTGCTTCGGAGAAAGGATGGCTTATTCAAAACAGGTTGGAAAAAAATATTTGGATTTTTATCCTTTGCCAGCCCATTTGCATGGGGAAAACAATGAGGCAATTTCCTAAAATTTATCATTTAAATTGAAATTCATTTATCCAAGTGTTTGTTTGTTTGTTTGTTTTTGGTCATCCAATATCATTTCTAGGTTTAGAAGTTGAAACAAGTGTTCACCCTTTTAATCATCATAAAACTTTGTAAACATGTGGATTGCCTTTGCCCATTAGAGGCAAGAAGGCATTTCTTGGTTGAACTTTATTTTGGGCCTCTCTCTCGGAGTCCCTCACACCTTCCCTGCAAGCCTCCTTTCCTGAGAATCTGCTCCTCAAGGGCCCTTGTTACGTCGGCTGAGCCCTGGCTAACCCTCACTAGGAAGCGTCCACAGAGGAAGCCCACTGTTCTCTCACAGTCAAATCACTACACTAAGGTTGCAGTTTAGACATTCTTTTCTACAGGTCATGGTTGTCAGATTACTCCTTTCTTAGAAAACATGTATGTGCCTTTCACTAGAATCTCCAGGCCCACATCGTATAGAAGATCTTGTGTGTGTGAAGGCATCCCTCTCAGTCTGCAGCTCATCGGCCCCAGTAGTGCTTAGACGAGGAAACCGTGTCTGTTGTTCTGTGGCATATTAGGTCACGGAGCACAGAGGAAGCTTTCAGCAGTGCCAGATAAAGGACCTCACGGAAGTCGGCGAAGCCGGTGGGACTCAGCTACTGATTAAACAGCAGCTTGTGAAACCGGGCTCTTGTTTTAGATTAAACACACAGACTTGTATCTTGAGAGATTTCTGAAGTAAAGGTAGTGTTTCCTAAAGTATGAATTTTTGTGTTTATTGCAACAAGTTCTGAAAAATAAGACATATTTTCAATAAGCTATCCACATAAGTAATTTCAGGGTTTGTCTCTCTAAGGCATGAGAATTGGCTAGGTTGGGAATGTTGTAATCCTTTCGGTTGGCGGTATCAAGGGGGTTAACTGAGCGGCTCATTTGCACAGCGATGGGGAGTCTGTCCAACGGTTTTGTGACTGATTGGCATTGAAGTTATCAAATTCCTTCAGTTTTGCTGATATCAACGTGCTGTTTATGCAGCTCTCAAAATTTAGAGTCCTTGGGCCCTCTGTGTCCCCTGTGGGCTGTGTCACCTAGATAACAGCTGTGCGGGTGATAAAAAAGACTTTGCAGGGGAAATAAGGGACTGCCAGGGTTCTGAAACAGTTAAGTATGTCTTCAAAGAGTCCTTGTAGGTACAGCATGAAACGAGTCTAGTTTTTCAGTCCAGTTGAGAGCAAAAGCTGTGAACCAGTCCCAGAAGAGCAGGTTCTGGAGCCAGAACTCAGACTTTGGAGTTTGTCTGGGTGTGAGCCTCCTGTCCCGCCTCAGCAGCTGTAAGACCTCTTGACCTCCCCAGGCTTCTCGGACTTGTCACTAACACAGGCTCAGGCTCGTGACGGTGTTTACCTGAGGGGTGTCGGGCAGGCGGGGCAGGGTCCTGGTGGTGAGACGTGTCGGCTGTGTGCTGGGCGCCCAGCATTGTGGGTTTCCTCACTGTCTCCGATGTGTACTTTTGAGGGGTTATCATAGGATGGACTAGTGGTGGGTGGTGCAGCCTCCAAGAAGAAACTCAAAGTGGAATGCCCAGAACTTGCTGGATTTAAACAATCTTTGTTGCTCAGAATAATTTGCTATTTGATGGGTGAAGACCAGATCCTCTAAATCTAACTTCAGTATGATAGATAGGCTGGTATTGTTACTTCTTGAAATTCATAATGTTGGGGAACTACACTAGAAATTTTTAAGATGATCTGGATTAGTCTGCTTTTATGTAATAAACCGCCTTTTAAGTAAGCATCAAGATGACTAACACTGTTGCATGTGAACAGTTGCTGGTTTTAACTTAAAGGAATCCAGAGCAGTCTAAGTTTAGTGGATCCCAAACAAAATGTGTACTCACATAAAGCATCTGTGAAGGCAGCCAGTCACCCTGGACCGGCGCGGGGCGGTGGCTTGCCTTTGAAAATGTCATTTGGAGAGATGACTGTGACCATCTCTCCCCCCTCTTTAAAACCATGTATTTTTGCATTCTCCTAGCTGTGCTTTATTCTCTTTAAATGTGTATTACTCAGACATGAGGAAAGGAGTGTTACAGAAAGGGGAAGCTGGACGGGCGTTCCAGGTCTTGAACAGACTGCTATAGCTAGGCTTGCTTTTCGACTCGATCCTCAGCCTTTCTGTACATCCTCGTATGAAGACCCTCGTATGGAGATGCTGTTGCAGGAGTAAGCGGAGGAGGTACGGTGATGCCGGTGTGTCGGAGCAGAATACTGGACTGCAGTGTTTTAAACTGGAGCAGGTGACTAACTTGGAACCACGCCCTGGCATTACAGTTATTTGCCACAAAGAACAGGCGTATCAGAAAAATAACCTCACTATTTCAAAAAAGGTTGTTGTTTTTTTCTGTTTGTTTTTTGGTTTTGCTAAGGTTAGCACAGAGCAAAGATTACAGATTTCATTTGGCTTTGCTGGGATTCAAGTGGGGACAGAGAACTGTTGGTGCCGGATGTTTCAGGTGCCTGAGAGTTCTGTGCAGCCTCAGTTTCCCTCGTAAGTCCTTTACTCTTGCCCAGTCCTTAGAGATCCCTAACCCCTAGAGTGTTTCCTTGTGGGACAGGGTGTTCCATGGGGTGCAATATGGAAATGCTGGAACTTAACTTTTATTTTCATTTCATCTCTTTAAAATTTTGGCTTATGTGACTTTTTGAGACATAGAACATATTGGTACACTAACACATTTTTATAGTTTGTAAATAAATAAATTTACACGAAATGAAAGGAATGTAAAGAAAATTTACTGGTGGGCGGGCTGTGAGATCGCAGAAAGTTTGGATTCGCTGTACCAGTCTGCAGTTTGCATTTAGCAAATGCCATTGTTGAAGTTCTGCCTCTTCACCCCGGTTGCAAAGACTGCGTCTCCTATCCTTAGTGTGTGTCATGTTTGACGCTCTCTCACGGTGTGTAGGGGATCAGTGAGAGTTTGTGGGTAAGGACGGTCAGGATGATACCGGAGAACTGAGCTCACCAGACCGGCACTTTTGTGTGTGTGTGTGTGTGTGTGTGTGTGTTAAAAGGAGAGCATGTAGCTTAGAACCTCTGATTCTTCTGTGAACCTTGCTTTTCATCTAGCTACAGTGCATCGCCTGGAATGAGGCCATTTGTGCTTGTTTCATTTTGGATTTACAGAAAAGTTGCAAAGGAAGTACAAAGAGTGCCTTCCCCCAGATTTCCCTGTTGCTAATGTGTTACAGCTGGGTGGCACATTCGTCTCGGGTGGGGGCCAGCACTCACACGTCATTATTAACTGAAGTCCGTCCTGTATGCGGTTTTGTGGTGTTTCCCTAGTCCTGCGTCTGCTCCAGGCCGCCACGTTAAGTTTGGTTGCCCCGTCCCGCTAGGCTCCTCCAGTCTGTGCTTTGTTTTGAGAAGAGCTGCTCAGGCTGTTCATAGCATGCCTGCCGCTGCCGTTGGCTGGCTCTTCCTGGTGCTTAGAGGCTGTGTGTCCTGGGGTGGAGCTCTGTGAAGGTGAAGTGCTGTTCTCCTTGCGTCACCGTGTCACGCCCTGGGTCCTGGGGTCCTGGGTGCATGCTTTCAACATGGCTGTCGTCCGACACTCTGCCTGAGCTTTCACTGCCTGGAGAGGGTGCCTTCAGTCCCACTCACCATTTCCAGCCCCTGAAGTCATCCGTACTTCATTCTGAAGCCTAGGAGCCTTCCCTCACCTGATCGCCTGGCCGAGGTACTGCTGGCCAGCGTTCCCACTGTGAAGTTACTGTTTCCTGCCCGCATCACAGCGCATGTGGGCGCGGCCTGTGCTTCAGCGGTGAGTTACATGCTCCGCCTCCTTGGGGGGAACAGCTGTATATCTGTATTACTTGGAATTCTTCTGTAGGGGAGATTTACCAGTTTCCCCCATTATTTCTTTATTCGATTACTATTGTCAATATGGACACGTGGATATTGATAACGCACTTTGGGTGGTAATCCAGTACCACGTTTTTTATTTCGCTGCTCAGATCGTACCAGCATTGTCCATCAGGAGCTCTTTCAGTTGGCTCCTGTGTCCCTTTTCCCCCCCCAAACACTGAGTACTTTCTGATACTACGAGAAGCTGTAGGCTCATCTTTATGTTCCCGGCTCCAGCCCTAGGATTAGCCACCTCTCCAGGCTGTTCCTGTATTGGAGAACGGTATTAGAAACCGAGATCTGGGCACTGGATTCGCTCACTGCTACTGAGACACTTACAATAGGGTTTGAATCCTCTGCTTCCTGTATCTAATCCTAGGTGTTGGGAAAAATAGAGAGTGAGAGAGAGATTTTGGAGGGACAAACGACCTCGTTGAGACAGGTGACTTGGAAGGGTCCTGCCCATGTTTTCCGTCTGTCACTGGACCAATAATATTAATCACCGACTAACACCCGCCGTAAATACTCTGCTTCCCACGCTTGTGTTGCGGTGGTGTCGACAGGAAGCTTTTATTTTAGAGCGTGGGCATTTGAAAGGTAGATTTGCTTGACTCTCTCCAAGAGTAGCCAAGTCTCTAAAAATATGAGGCAAACCTCTTACACTTAAGAATTGAGTTATTTTTAGGGGTCAGCTTTTGAAATTGTTGAAAGGGATTGTGGGCATCCCCTTTAACTGGTGAAGGTTCAGATCACATGTTTGATGGCGGGGCTCTCGAAGACTATGGGTGGTAGACTTGTTTTGATCTGTTTACAGAGCTTTTCTTTTTTCTTAGGGAAAATTTCAGACCTACACAGGAGTCAAGGAAATCACAGAATGAACTGTCAGGTACCCATCACCCAGCATCAATAGTTTTTGATTTATAGTTAATCTTGTTTACCTGGACCCTTTCCACTGGCTCGGACCCTGTTGTATTGATGTAGCCCCCAGCTGTGGTGTCAGTTCAGCAGAAAATGTTTCAGGAAAAAGTAAAGATGTTTTTATAAAACAGGATCACTTCTTCAAGATTGCCTAGGGATTTGTAGGAGTGCCGGATTTTGAGCCCCAGGCAAACCAACTGAATCGTATTTCTGGAGGTGGACCTGGAAACCTGCATTTACTGTGCTTTTCTGGTGATTTCTCTGCCCCACAACACAAATATTTTATCTACTACTAGAGATGAAATAATATCAGTTATTTTATATAAATCCATTGGCCTGTAGAGTTAGTGAGTTTCAAGGAAGGAAGAACTGTTTACAATAAAAAAATTTAAATTAATGTCAACACCTAAAATCTGAAGAGGTCACTACTCCTGACCTCTGTACAGGAATATTGTTTTGAAGAACCTTCCTGTGAAGAGTTCCTGCTCTGTAACCACAAAGGAATTTAAACACTCCAGGGCAGAACACCCTGACAGCTCAGCATACCTTTGATTCTTTTTTAACTTCAGCCCCTTCTCTGGAAGTCAGCATAAATAATAACCTCTTTATGTTTTATAAATATCCTGCATAAACAATTAGTGAAAACCGTGAGCTGGCAGCCTGACAGTTAGATGCAGAACCGTGAGCTGAGAACCTTGTGGTGCGGACGTGCCAGGCCCAGCCTCTGGGCTCTGCCCTCTGCAGCCCAGCCCAGCAAGGACTGTGCCGGGGCAGGTGCGGCCCAGGGACACTGCAGATCCTCATGTGAGCCCTGGTTCTTGACCGATACAGTGGCTGGCAGGGCTTGTTTTTTCCAGTACGATATCATGATAACTTGGTTTTTGGAAAGTTTATTTTTTTCAAATTAGTCGATTTTGGAATAGCCTAGGATTTGTAGCCTATTTTATATTTTTCAACAAGTGCTTTTTAAAAAAGGTAGTAGATATAGTAGATACATTTTGATATATATGTGGTGACGTATCAAATATTCTTATAATTAGCTAAAGAAGAAAGTTAACTGTATTTGAAATGCTACATTATAATGATTGTATAATCAATTGGGTTTGGTTAAGAACATCATAGGCTCATATACGAGTGTATATAATTCAAGACTTTCTTTCTGGTAACACATATGCCTGGAACAGGAGAAAAGAATTTAGTTACAAGCATCTATGATAGAGAACTTTGAGAGAGAAATTGCTCTTATCCCAAAGTAAAACCACTGTAATTTAATTTTTAAAATCTCTTTTTCTTTCTCCTTTGTTCTCCATATTCACAGTCTATCCCAAACACCTATTATGTCATTGTTGCTCTTCTTCCTCTTCCTCCTGTAGTGAACAGGAGACTTGAGCTTAATACGATAAAATTGCAAACCTCAGTTATAGGAAGTAAACCTCTAAGATGCCGTGGACTCAGAAGACAGAGGAGGATGAGTTTGCGACCATTTTGCACTCTTAAAATATCTATGTAACCAACTAGTAATGGTAACATTTTGTAGTTTCAGCTTTTTATTGCAAAACAGAAGTGTTGTGATCTGCTGGTTACCTCTCAGATAAGCCTCTAAGTTTATGTATTATTCACACTGCAGATTCTTCCTCTGAGCCCTCAGTGAATTCAACCTGTGTTCCTTTCAGAAGGGAAAAAATTCCTCTTTCTGGTTTTCCCTGGCAGTGCGTCTCTAGAATGGTTCTTTATGTCAGTAGCAACTGTTACTTTCCAAGGATCCAGCCTGCCAGTTACAGCCCAGAGCCCCACTTGCCTCTGACTTCAGACTGTTATTAAAATGCAACACCCGGGCACTGATTGCTAGTGAGACACTGAAAAATAACCAACTTACCAAAATAGTCCCCTGGAAACGCTCTACCCATGGCCTGCTGCTGGGGTGCAGCCCAGAAATCTATAATTTTAACTTTTTCTGTAAGAAAAAACGCATTTGAATGAAAGATCGGATTGCCAATATTAACCACATAGGCACCTGGTAGACTCATAACATTTTGGAATTACAGGTCCTTGTAGATAGAGCTTGAGGGCTGACGTGCCCGTTTACAGCAAGGAGCCGAGGCCCAGAGAAGTTAAGCAGCAGTTCAGTCCCACGCTGCCAGGCAGTGGCAGACTAATTGTAGAGTGAGGGGCTGTCGGCCTTGGCCACCGAGTTCACTGCCTTGCACTGTTGACAGTGCTCTCTCTAGTGTGATGCGCATATGTAGACTAACTCCAATCATTTCTTCTCTGGATGCTTATTTCTGCTTAGTATCTGAAAGTGCTGAGATGAGATTTACTCTCCTAGCCTTTGACTCTGTGGTGCAGAAATTGTATTGTCTGAAGTTGTGTTGTGAATCCAGTTCCGCCACTGATTTGCCTGCACATTCGTACAGATTTCCATGGGAAGTTGTACGGAAGGAAAAGTGTCCTTTCCCCCAGACAGCAGTGGTGCAGTGTCGTGGCCGGTGTCGGGGAGGAAGCCAGGAAACTGGCCCTGAGGTTCTGCTTCTGGGCCTGATGCTGCCTGTGCTGGGCCTGGCTTCCTGGACTGTAGGCTGATGTGATTTAGACCTGCCACAAATGTCTGAGCACGGGGGTCCCTCCACAGCCTAACCATGCAGTCAGCATTGTGAAGATTCCTGTTCATAGAGTACTGTCCTGCCATCGTTTTCCCAGGTGTGGGGCGCAGCAGTCTGACAGATGTCATCCGAGCCTGATGTGCCTTTGGCCACACTGGGCCCTCCTTGGGTGAGCTCTTCTATGCTACCTTCAGCCTTGGCTAGTGTTTCTACAGTTGGACTGAAACGAATGTTTGACAGCAGATTTCAGTGGCATAGGCTGAGAGGAACAGCAACTCAGTATGATCTCTTTCATGAGTATTCAGTCAGCACTCCAATGATGTAGCCTTTCTTTCTTTTTTTTTTTTTAAAGATGTTATTTATTTATTTATTTTTCTTTTTTTTAATTGATTATGCTATTAATCAGTTGTCCCATTTTCCCCCTTCACTCCCTTCCACCCTGCCCATCCCCTCCCACCCACATTCCCCCCTTTAGTTCATGTCCATGTGTCGTAAGTTCTTTAGTGTCTACATGTCCCATACTATTCTTACCCTCTCCCTGTCTATTTTCTACCTACTGTCTATGCTACTTATTCTCTATATCTTTTCCCCCTCCCTCCTCCTCCCACTTCCCTGTTGCTAACTCTCCGTTTGATGACTTTTTTTTACTGTTCATATTTTTAATCTTCTTTTTCTTAGGTAAGTCCCGTTAACATTTCATATAATAAGGGCTTGGTGATGATGAACTCCTTTAACTTGGCCTTGTCTGAGAAGCACTTTATCTGCCCTTCCATTCTAAATGAAAGCTTTGCTGGATAGAGCAATCTGGGATGTAGGTCCTTGCCTTTCATGACTTGGAATACTTCTTTCCAGCCCCTTCTTGCCTATAAGGTCTCTTTTGAGAAATCAGCTGACAGTCTGATGGGAACTCCTATGTAGGTTACTGTCTCCTTGTCTCTTGCTGCTTCTAGGATTCTCTCCTTCATTTTTACCTTGGCTAATGTAATTATGATGTGGCTTGGCATGTTCCTCCTTGGGTCCAACCTCTTTGGGACTCTCTGAGCTTCCTGGACTTTCTGGAAGTCTATTTCCCTTGCCAGATTGGGGAAGTTTTCCTTTAATATCTGTTTAAATAAGTTCTCGATGTGTTACTCTTCCTCTTCCCCTTCTGGTACCCCTATAATTCGGATGTTGGAACGTTTAAAGGTGTCCTGGAGGTCCCTAAGCCTCTCCTCATCTTTTTGAATTCTTGTTTCTTCATTCTTTTCTGTTTGGTTGTTCCTTTCTTCCTTCTGGTCCACTCCATTGATTTGAGTCCCAGTTTTCTGTCCCTCACAATTGGTTCCCTGTGCGTTTTCCTTCATTTTTCTTATGGTAGCCTGCATTTGTTCATCTAATTTATGTCCAAAGTCAACCAATTCTGTGAGCTTCCTGATCACCAGTGCTTTGAACTGTGCATCTGATAGTTCGGCTACCTCTTGGTCACTTAAAAAAATTGGTTCTGGGGCTTTCAAATATGTTTGAGCCATCTTTTTTATTTTTTATTTTCCTTTGGTTTTGTTGCAGAGCCTTAGGTGTTCAGCAGGGCGGGGCACCCCAGTCGCTGGGTTGTGACGTTGTATGTGGGGGCGGGGTCTGAGAGGGAACTATGGCGCCTGCTCCGCTCTCTCTAGGACTTCCGTCCCCTCCACTGCCTCCCACAAGCAAATTGGGCCCTTGCAGTGCTGACTCCCAGGAGGGTGGGCTTGTGCACTTTCTCGGACTCTGTGGGTTTCCCCGAGAAGTCTCCTGTGAGGCTGAGAGAGTCTTCCGGCCTCAGCTCCCAGTCGGTACTCTTAAGCTTTGAGACTCGGCGGCGCTGGGTCCCTGGGCCGCGAGGTCCGTGTCGCTGCCCGTTTTTGCTTAGTTTGTCTGTGCACGAACGTGTGACTGCGGACAGCCAGCAGTCTTGAGTCTCTCACTGGGTCTGCTAGTCGCCTTCCGAGCCCAGGGTCTGCCACCGGTCCGACCGCTGCCGTCTGCGCCCTGCGCACCCATGCCTGCCACCCAGCGCTTCTTCCGGCCGGGACCCCTCGACCCCTCTCCGCAGGCCTCCAACTCCGCCCCTCCTTATCGGCCTGGATGTATGGTAGTCCGACTTCTGTTCAGTTCATTTCTCTCTGTTCTGGTTGTTTTTTTTGTTTCTCAATTTTTGTTGTCCTTAGTTTTGGTTGCGCGAGGAGGCACAATGCGACTGCCTATGCCTCCATCTTGGCCGGAACTCCTATGATGTAGCCTTTCTGCAGGGTGGGTTGGCTGACCTTGAAAATAATTTCCGAACAGGGGCACTGATTAGCACGCAGTGTGGTTCATTGTTCTAGGCTGTCGAGACTCTGGCTTGGGGGTCGTTGTGGAACCTCTGACCCATCACCTCCATCATCAGTGCACTATTTACTGTTGCGCGCGGTTGGGCGTGTTTGGTGCTACGCTTCATTTTCTCTTTCTAACATTAGAACTCATCAGGGAAAGTCTAGATTATTTAACCTGGATGTATTGTGACATTGAGAGGCAAGGGAAACATTTAGTGACTTAATATTCTTTGTATGGGAAACCTTTATGATAGGCGGGTCTTTAATTCTGAAATGTCAGATAGGAATGTGTGCTCTGCGGTGATTGACTTCTTTCCCCCAAGTAGGATGGCATGGTTCATTTCACGAGGTCTGTGGGATGCAGAGCTACTTGTAAGGATGTTGGAAAGGGACGATGGGCTTATTGGTCCCACGCTTGAAAAAAGACAAAACCCCCAACAGTGCATTTAGAGGTGGGTTTGATGGCCAGACCGATGTGGAGGACTGTGGGTCCTTGTCCCTGAGTTCCACCTGGGCTCCTTTGTCAAGTTGGTGCAGTGGCCACTGGTTTTCATCGCTAAGTAGACACATAAACCTCTCCTGTGGATTTCCTGAGGCAAGAGGCTTGAGAAAAGTAAAGCAGAAGACATTCGCACTTCTCTGACAGTTGCTTTAACAGTCGTACAGCCCATTCCCATTCCCAGACCACTGGACCTGGTCAGATAGAGAGGGAGGCAGCCCTGGTGCTGTCCAGGAAGGTTCCCTGCGGGGTAGGGGGTAGCGTTCCTGAATTACGGTGTTACGGGTGGAATTGAGTCCCCCTGCAGCACCCCACCGCCTCACCTGGGAAGGTGGCGTATTTGGAGATGAGGCCTTTGAAGAAGTAAAGGTGTTAAAATGACGCCATGAGCTCCTTAGTTGCAAATCCAGTATGACTTGTGTCCTTATGAGAAGAGGAGATTTGGGCACTCAGAAACATCAGGGATACTCACACCTGAGGAAAGACCACGTGAAGACAGTGAGAGGATGGCCACCTGCAAGCCAGAGAGGTCTCAGAAGGAACCAGCCCTACCAACACCTTGATCTTGAACTTCCACCCTCCAGAACTGGGAGAAAACATATTTCTGATCTCTGTGCCACCCAGAGTGTGGTATCACGTTATGGCAGCCCGAGCAGACTGATGTCCAGACTACACCAGATGCAGAATCACGTCTCAGAAAGCATCTGCTGAGATCCTTTTCTCACCAGCATCAGAGTGGTGGCCCAGGGACTTGGCTGACCAGCAGTGGAGCCCTGTCTCCCCGCCCCGCATGTCTTGGGGCTCCCACAGAGCAGAGGGCACATTTGGATTTTCGCTTTGCCAGCAGGGAGCAAGTCTGCTCCTGCAGCTTCCGGTGACATGAAATGACATAGAGAATGTGGTATGTGTAAGTAAACAGTCATCATCACAGGAGAACATAAGTTGGGGGAAATCCCCAGTTAAAAAAAACCTTTATTTTTTAAAGGAAACAACTTACTAGTTATAGGGCTAAACATGGATTGCAAGCAGAACAGGTAAATGAAGAAAGTTTGTGGGAGTTCCCTGAGACCTGGGGAACAAGTGATAACTATTAATAGTGGGAAGGGGCAGAGCCACCCAATATAGTGTGCATTAGGGCATGATTAGTAGTAATGAGAGGAAACTCTTTGTCAAATAACAGCATAA